>CADEHL010001356.1:135000-155302 GCA_902827135.1 Harpagifer antarcticus
TTAATCCTCCACTGAAAATAGTCCCAAACAAAGGAACTCTTCTCTCCAGTTGTAATCATTTAGGAAATACACTTTTAATAAAACATAACAATTTAAAATATATGTTTGTTGTGGCTTTTAATGCAGGTGCTGATTTGAAATAGTTGCTGTATATTTAATGTTCAACTCTATAAGGCATATTTAGTCTTCTGGGTGTTTTCTACTTGTTGCTCACAGAATGAAATTGCAATTAAATGTAGGTGACATGCTCAAAGGCACACCTAGCACTTTTGTTAAATGTGAGTCAAACAGAACATTGAATTGGTAAAAACAGACCATGAGATTAACTTTGCCTCCTCGAGGACATCTTCAACTCCTTGTGATGACTCAATTGTGTGTGTGTGTGTGTGTGTGTGTGTTTTATCTGATCCGGATGACCGGGAACACCATGGTGTTACAAAGTTGACTAAATCATCCAAAATTCAGTGAAAGTGGAGATCAGCCATTGTATATGTTCAAATGTCTCCTGTGAAGGATGTCATGAAGCCTGAATGCAATCGAATGTAAAACAAAAAAGTTCTGATTGATGAAAGTAAATGGGTCAGATTTGACCCGAAGACAACAGGAGGGTTAAGAAGAAATGTGAAATCCTTGTTTGACACTATGAATAAAATGTAAGTCTAAATGTATTCGAGCTTATTGTCTAATGTTAACCTCTATGCGTCACATGCACAATACACACTTGACTCCACTCCACTCGTTCCCCCACAGTGGACTCATGGCAACCCTATTATGTAACATCCTTAAATATACAACCGTAGCGCGCTGTGATCCCTGTCAACCTGTGTAACTACAGAAGGTCTCCGTTTACACCACAGCATTACAGTCCATCGCTGCAGGAGACTCAGACTGTTTGACAGAAACGTGCAATTTTAGTGTCTAGTTTTCCTTCAAATGAGCCGTCTGAAAGGTTCCCACAGTGGTGACGTGGGGAAGGATACTCAGATGCTCTACTTGAGTAAAAGTACCAACACATTATTGTCAAATTACTTAAGTCAAAGTCTTGCATTCAAAATCTTACTTGATATCAGCAAAATGTACTTGAGGTATAAAAAGTACTCACTCTGCAGATAAATTGCCTTTATGTGTGTATTTAACTATATATGTGACATTTCTAGATAGTATTGTTGCATCAAGTAGCACTTTTACCAAATGTTTAAATAAGACTCTTTTGGGAATTATAGAGAGGCGAAGTCCCGCCCATCTACTTCCGACCCATGGGAATTTATTTCGGGAAGATTATGTATTCAAGTCAATGGGGAGAGAAAACGTATCTTTCGATCCCGTTTGAATTGTGCGAAGAATTACACACATGATGTTTGTCAATCTTAAAAAATAATTTTCATGTCAAAAAAGTCACAGTTTGTCGTAAAACTGTTGAAATATAAGACTATGAAAAATACGCAAAGACTACAAATCCCAGTCCCGCATGCTGGCTCTTACGCAGGGGCGGACTGGCCATTGGGAATGCCGGGAGTTTCCCCGGTGCACACCCCACTGGGCCACACCCCACTGGGCTGGGCTGCCTTTGTTCTATCTATCAGTTTCACTTTCACATCAGGGGGAGTGGCTACGGCTGTACCCGTAGGATAGAAAAGGGGGAAGTGACGTCTGACTCAGAGGTCGCGCGGCTGTGGAGAAGAACGTGTTGCCCACATTCTGTTCCTGACTTTAGGCTAGTTATCTAGCAGGTTTATTGTTTTGGGTGCAGTCACTTTTGCCTCCACTTGCTGTTCAAATAAATGTTGAAAGAAAAGTAAATCTGTTTACAGTTCTGTTTTATATGAGTGTTGAAGAAGAAGAATTGGGAGGGATGAAACCCTCTTTAATGCTCACACATGCAGAGCACACAGCACACAGTGAAATGTGTCCTCTGCTTTTAACCCATCCTAGTACCAGGAGTCTAGCACTAGGAGCAGTGGGCAGCACCCGCGGAGCAATGGGAGTGAGGGGGGAAGGGGGATGTCCGGTGCCTTGCTCAGGGGCACCACGGCAGGGCAGGAGGTGAACTGGGACCTCCTCAAGTAGAGGTCCACACTCCAAATGTAGGACTGGTCGGGGGCTTGAACCGGCAACCCTACGGCTCACAGTCCAAGCCCCTACTGACTGCCATAGATTTAGTCCCTAATGTTGCTCTCAACGTGCACCAGATTGATGCATTTAACTTCAACATTTAAAAACAGATCTTCCCGGGTGAGCTTGCCCCCGGACCCCCCTAGAGGAGGTGAGGTCCACCACCTGCCCACACCCCCTGTTAAATTGTCTCACCCACATTTAGGATGCTTCCTACGTCCATGTTTTATTCCATGTGTCAAGTCAGGCACATTGGGTCTAAATGTTATTGCATCAATGATCTGTTAACATTAAAATCACTAAATATATGCTGTAACTATTTTGCTCTAGGCAACTCAACGGCTGCTCAGGTAACGTGATTACTATATGAATAATGGTCCAAAATAAAATAAAATGGGTTTTTCCGAAATAAGGTCCCACGGAGGAAAGGGAGGGACTTCGCCTCTCTCTAGAGTTCATACACTAGTCACATTTTTAGAGATGCCTTTTGTTAAAAGTAGCTGTTAAATAATTGTAGTATAAAGTAGCATAACATGGAAATACCTAAGTGAAGTACAAGTACCTCCCAGTTTTGTTTTCTCCCACACATCGGTGTTTAAAATCCCTGGAGGTAAATTATGTTGGCTGTTTACAAGCAAACACAATAATAAATGACAACAAGAATTCAGGGGTTGCAACTTGCGTGTTTCATCGTTTAGTACTTTGAAGTTTTCACTCTGACGTTCTCTGTAGGCTTTGCAGGGATCAGTATGATTTCTCTGAGGTCCATCAAGGACACGACACTCTTTTAATTTCCATTGCTCACCTACTACTTTCTTTCTCAGGCCCGCATGACTCACTGCCATATTCCTGCCTCGGCAAAAACCACACAACTACAGAAAGTAATGAACACACTAAACTGAGTGTAAGAAATTAAAATCAATGTTTAATGATGTATTTTTGGTTTAAATATACAGTAAACTTAAAACTGTTTTATTGTGAAAACATTCACAGTTAGCATTCGACTGAGGCTAAAGTTTATTTTGAAAATCTATTCCGGAAGAGATCTCCGAAATATCACTAGTAAGCTTGACTTCCGTTTTTGAGTAAACAACGATTGTGGCCGTTAAAATGCATTAAATAAAAAGTCATGAAAGAGAGTATGAGGAGAAAAGGCGTGTTTAGTTGTGTATTGAATAAACAACGTCTGAATCCTCTGTCATGCGCAATAACGGACATTGAAGACCGAGGTGGGCAGACCCCCTGCTTCGCCGACCGGCACGTGAGGAGGAGCCAACGGAGGATACTTAACAAGCCGACGTGCGTGTTTGGGGGTCTCTTTTTCTCCTCCACCGCAGACCCGAGAACACAGCTGTTTTCTCAGAACCATCTCCTGCTTGTTACATTACCGCCCATTTAATGAAAGTACCCATTTGAACCTGAGACTCAATTGGTCTCTTTATTCCAAGCTTCTCTCCTGAACAACACACACACACACTAACATGAGCCAACGGGGGAAAGTTCCCCAGATTGCAGATAAAATGAAACTACATTGAGGAGTACTCCTTTGGCTAGCCTTTTCCCAAATGTTTAGACTATTAAACACCTGAAGTTTTTAAAGAACGTTTGCATCTTGCTAATTATGTAGAGATGTATCATATTCCATTTACTTGTAGACTCTATATGTTGCTTTGTTGGAGGAGCCTGTGACCTACGTGTTGCATTGCCATATCTACACTGCAGCTAACTTACAGTGCAACCCAGTCTCACGGCATTTCGTGTTATAGTCACGAAATTAATTAATTCACCAACACGATTTTTGTCGTGTCACACAGAACGATTTTAAAAGCAATGTATTTCTATTGGTAGTATGTTTCTTGCCTGCACCACGTGTTTTTGTCCGGTTACCAGAAGCTGTGTGGTTCCTTACCCTAAGCCGAACCCCATCCCTTTTATTTTAACCCTCGATGGAATGACTTTTTATTTTGGGAGGAAAACAATGTTTCACCATGTATTTTAGGAGCTTAGGGGTCCCTGATATTATATCAATTATAAAATGTGACCCTCCCCACACCCCTCAACCAGGGGTCGGTTTGTTGCCTCAGGGCTACGAGGTATTGAAACACCAAGGATTTCTACAATTCAGAAGAAATAGAAAAAACAACTCTATATGAATTCAAAAGGTTTTATTTGAGAACAATAACCACAACTGGCTACAACATATAACAGGAAGTGTGTGTGTGTGTGTGTGTGTGTGTGTGTGTGTGTGTGTGTGTGTGTGTGTGTGTGTGTGTGTGTGTGTGTGTGCCTGTGCACCCTGGTACCTTGCATCTCCCCTTCTTTTCATCCATTACCATCCAGTGCGCTGTGGCATCCAGGCGAACATCAGGGCTCGGAATTGGAGTTGCTGGTCCCTTTCTCCTCTTCTCCTCATCCTCACCAGCGAGACTGGGACGACCTCTCTTGCGTTCCAAACTCTTTCCACTCTTTTGCAGACCTTCAGCAATGTATGATTTGAAGGTATACAGCCTCATGTGTTCCTTCCTGCTCATGCCTGTGCCTTCACAATCTCTTCTGTGGAGCAGCCAGGCGGTCACGATAATCATGTCTATGAAGTGAAACACCAGCCGGTGATACCACTTTGATCCGGTACAGTGCAATCAGTGAGTCAAGCAGATCGACCCCACCCATATTGTTACAACAGCAGGGCGGGGGACTTTCATGATGAGCTTTTGCTTCCGATCCCATCTTTCAAGCTCAGCATCGCACTTTAAGTTGACGCCTGGTAGTCTGTTGCAACGAACAGTACCAATCGTGTGAACCCCCTGCTGAGCCAGTGTGAGCACTAGGGGGACACTTGTGAACCAGTTGTCAAAGAAGAGCTTGTCGTTCTCTTGCTTGGGTATAGGCTGAGCCAGGCGGAGGACAACATTGCCACTTGCTCCCACATCTAGTTCAGGGGGGGGGACCGCTCTCCCTGTGTACATTTCGAAGTTGTGCGGGACACCATCAGAGCCAGCCAAGACGAGTATTTTGTACCCCCATTTGTTGGGCTTTGATGGTAGGTATTGCTTCAGTCTTCCCTTGAATGGGACCATCTGTTCATCAACTGCCAGCTTCTCACGCATTGGGATCGACTTCAGTTTGGAGATTCGGTGAGTGACAAGCGGTCGGATCTTGTGGAATGGATCGTTATCTTCCTCCTGCCTGTCTTCATTGAAGTGAAGGTATTTTTGAATGGCCTCCCATCTATTTAGGGACATGGTGTCAGCTGCTTGGGACACTCTGCAGGTCCTTGGTAAACCAAACATGACATGTACACAACAGTTCCCAGGAACGGCTCTAACTCTTTTGTTGTGAAGTTTAGGGGCTTGTTTTGCATTGCATATACATTCGACTGCTGAACAATGATTTCTAGAATGTCTTCAGAAAAAAACTGCTTGAAATACTGGAGGGGGGGGGGAGAGGATTTCACCATTTCTCGATACACCCTGCCATTCTGGGTAAGGATTGTAGGATGGATTGTGGACTGTTCTCCACGAGGTAGGCTTGGATTACCAACTTCAGCTACATCTTCATCTTCATTGACAGACTCAGTTTCATTTCCAATAGACATGCATTCTCCTAATAGAACACAGGAAGCACAAATAGAAACACACATTTGAATTTGGTATTTACCTTTTTTCATCCAATAAGCTTCCAAATAAACACACAAACACACTAGTACTCTGCTGAAGGATACTGACTGACCCCTAAACCTGATTCAGGGATCCACTCTTCCTGACTATCTTGACCTTCACTGTCCTCACTTTCACTCCCATCAAGCTCACTGTCCTCACTTTCACTCCCATCAAGCTCACTGTCCTCACTTTCACTCCCATCAAGCTCTCTGTCCTCACTTTCACTCCCATCAAGCTCACTGTCCTCACTTTCACTCCCATCAAGCTCACTGTCCTCACTTTCACTCCCATCAAGCTCACTGTCCTCACTTTCACTCCCATCAAGCTCTCTGTCCTCACTTTCACTCCCATCAAGCTCTCTGTCCTCACTTTCACTCCCATCAAGCTCACTGTCCTCACTTTCACTCCCATCAAGCTCTCTGTCCTCACTTTCACTCCCATCAAGCTCTCTGTCCTCACTTTCACTCCCATCAAGCTCACTGTCCTCACTTTCACTCCCATCAAGCTCACTGTCCTCACTGTCAGACAGAACAGCCCTCACAGCCTGATCGTGTCCCTTCTGCCCATACAAGGTTTTGGTGTCCTGTAAATATCAGTAGATGTAAAAACATTGACTAGGTTCATCATTTTACAGCTGAGCACACTTGCTTGATATTGTCTGGAAAAAGTGGTCAAGTGGCACAGTGTATCTGCTCCCTATCTGCTCCCTGATCTCACGGAGAATTGTAAGTGGCTACTGCCTGAGATCGAATGCTGTGGTTTTATATGTATATATGTATATGTATATGGTTTTAAATGTGCCAAGTGCTAGGACTGTCTTAGGGAAGACAGCATTTAGATGCAGCTCCTCTGTCTTGGAACAGTCTGCAAATTAAATGGAAACTGAACAATCTGGTGCCACTAAATGTTTTTAAAGCTCGGTTGGATGTTAGTCAATCGGAAGCTATTGGTACCTGTTTATGTGGATAATTATGTAAATGATGCCCTTTTGTTGTTCTAGTTATGTTTCATGTGGAACTACTTGAGCAGGTCTCCCTTGAAAAAGAGATCAATGATCCCAATGGGATTTATCTGTCTAAATAAAGGTTTGAAATGAAATGAAATGAAACAGTGTTGCCCTGAGGCAACGAACAAAAAAACATAGTTTTAGCAAATTAATAAATACATAATAAGTCTTAAAACAATCAAATATACTTCTTTACGTATTCATGCACAGGCATATATTTTTTACCTTAAGCTGTATACATTTTTAATATGCTAAAGTGAAATGTATCTTACCAAGTGGTGGCCCTGAGTCCCCTGCAGCTTTGCTTGCAGAAAGGACTGCTCCTCCCCCTGACAACATGTCACACCCATATCATTCCCTCATCTTATTGGACACCAGCATGTCAGGTGACATTGTATATATTTAAAAAATAAAATAAATGTAGAGGGCCAGTGTGAGGTCAAAAAAAGTGGTTTGTTGCCTGAGGGCCACAGTATGCGGTAGAGGGTTAAATTGTACAATGTCGGAGTTTTTTTGACGTCCGCGCTGAAAATGAGAGCCTCAGAATACTGAAATCTGTATTTAAAAAAATTAAGAATTCCTTCTAATTTGTTATTATTTGTTGAAGGCACGAAACATACAACCAATATAAATACATTGCCTCTAAAATGATTCTGTGTCAGAATACTGAAATCTGTATTTTTTTAAATCTCTTTTTCCTTCTAATTTGTTATTTACATTGCTTTTAAAATCGTTCTGTGTGACACGGGAAAAAAATGCGAAAATCGTTCTGGTGAACACGAATCAATAGATCGTGACTATAACACGAAATGCCGTGAGACTCTGTTGGCACGTGACATTAAAGCCTTGAATATATTGAATCTGTGGAAGCAAACTGAAGCAGTAGAAAACATTTACATTATTTAAATGGGAATGATTAAAGTGCAGAACTGATAGCTGTGGTGGAAATATTTACAGTTCAGAGTTGTCTAAACAAGCTAGCATTATTTAAGCTAAGCTAAGTTGGCATATTTCTCAAACTGTCCAACTTCTAAAGTGATATCAGTATATTTTTACTACTGTAACGTCCAAGGTGTTAAGGCTTCAAAGATACTTCTGTGTAACAAGAACTCAGGAACTTTAGTACTTTTTGGTAACATACCTTTTAGGTAACATACCTCATTCACACCAACGGTGTTTCACGGGCGGTTCGGAGCTGGAGCTTGAAAAGCACCGGGTTTTCCTCTTCACACCGCAGCGGAGCAGCTAAACCGAAGAACCGGTTCTGAACCTGAAAAGCTCTAGCACGGAGCTTGAACCGGAGTTGCGTCGGTGTGAATGAGGGAACAGACAACGCCTCCGTTTATCATTGTGGAGTCCCACCACACTCTCCTTCACAACAGACTGCGCATGCTCAAAACACATGACCTCTGAACCCAATGCTTACATGCGTCCCCCCCCTTACTGAAAGAATGTCCCCATTTCCCAACATAGTCTCACGGCATTTCGTGTTATAGATACGAATATAGATGCATTTTTTTCATGTTACACAGAACGATTTTAAAAGCAATGTATTTATATTGGTAGTATGTTTCGTGCCTGCACCAAATAATATCAAATTAGAAGGAAAAAAAGATTTTAAAAATACAGATTTCAGTATTCTGAGGCTCTGAGCCATTTATTTTCTTCGCGGACAGCAAAAAAATTCCACATTATACAATTTTAAATAAAAGGGTTAGGCTTTGATTGATTGATTGATTGATTGAAAAGTTTATTAACAGCTTGTATATTGGGTACAGTACAGTACAGCTCAAGACATACAATTGTTAAGGGGATGCAGACCAGAGAAAGACTTTCGTCTTGTTTACATCAGGGTCCCCCATTTCCAATTCATCATATCATTAAGACATGTAAGACATATTTGACAAACAGATGGCTTATTTACAATTTACATACAGGTGGTTTTTTTACATACAGATTTCTTATTTACAATTTTCATTTTAGATTTCGTTCTAATACATCCTAACCGGACATTTAAGACCAACCAAGTCTACAGATATACAGTTAGTAACAGAGTCTAAAATGCGAGTATATACATAGATGGGGGGGGGGGAAGCTGTCCATTGTACGACAGGTTTAGATTTGTACCATTACCGGGGCCAGTTGTGCAATGCTCTCCCCCGAAGGTGCTCTTTAAGAGAGGCTTTGAAGGTAAGTATAGTTTTACTTTCCTTTACAGTTGTGGGAAGAGCGTTCCACCTTGATGTGGCATAATTCCGAAACGTGTATTCCCCCTTTTTTGTGGGCTTAGGGTAAGATATTGAGTAAGAAAATGTTTTTATGAACCACAGCTTCTGGTCTTCCAAGACCCGACCGGTCTGACGTGGTGCAGGCACGAAACATCCTACCAATAGAAATACATTGCTTTTGTGACGACCCCTCCACACCACGTGGTGTGCCGTCTGGCTGTGTGCTTTGTGGGTGTTCACAGGTTCATGGCTGATGAGTCCACCTGTGGGAGGATACCTGCCTGATGAGCTGCACCTGGAAAGAAGAAGGATATAGGAGGAGCCCAGCCGTTACGCGCGATCTCCACTGGGCACTTCTCCTGTGCCAGCGTCAGGGACCTGTTGCTGGTTCCTTTTGTTTGTTTGTTTGTTTGTTTTGAATAAATGAACATTATATCAGACCCCTCGTCTCGCCTCCCCGCTTTATGTTGCAGCCCAGGAGCCGGGTTGTAACACTTTTAAAACTTACCCTGCAGAACATGTAAGCATACAAAAAGAACACCTCTCAACCCAATGCTAACAAAAATTAAACTAACTTCTTCTTCACATGAAAACATCAAGACAGACTGTGTGTCCTAACTAAGCTAGGGCTGACGTTAGCTTGATGGCGTCAGATAGCAGAAATCTCAAGCTATCCAAAGTGTACATGTAAACACTGTAAACCCTTTAGACTTAAACAGCCAGCTTTGGTTTGACTTTTGGAGTTAGAAGCAGAGAAACCGAAAAGCCTTGAAACCAATCAACAAGTTCTTCCTTATCTGGTTCGTCTTTATGTCAGTGTTAAATCCCAAACTCTGTTGTGTGTATCTACACCGAAACATACAGGCTGCAGTTTTCAATTGTAGCCAAAACTGCTCATCCGCTTATATCAAGGCTTCCTCGCTGATAAAGCTATTGTAATTCAATCAGGAGAGGCGGTTTTGATGTGATGATACATATTTAATGCGCAGATACACAAATGAATGTGACAGTAGTTTTGGCGATTAGGCCCCGTTGTGCAGGAAGTATCATTCGGGAGGGTAGAACCGAATCTACCCTCCTACCGCTGCGCCGTGGAAAGCATCCTCACCTCTGCATCTGGTTCCTCAGCTGCACAGCCGCAGAGAGGGGTGCGCTCCAAAGGGTCATCAACTCGGCCCAGAAGATCATCGGTTGCCCCCTCCCCTCCCGTCCCCTCCCCTCCCTGGAGGTACTGTACAGCTCTCGTTGCCTTAAGAAGGCAGTCAAAATCCTGAAGGACCCACACCACCCGGGTAACGAGCACTTCGTACGGATGCGCTCAGGCAGGCGCTTCCGTACCATGTCTTCCCGGACAAACAGACTCAGGTTCAGTTTCCCCAGGGCCATATGTGCACTAAACACTGCTAATATTTAAATTATATAAGCCTTCCTTGCAATACGAAGGGAATCGTGCAATTTAATTTATTATTTATTTATTTATGTACATATTCCCTATCATGTCTTTTTTAAGTCCCATTTATTGCTTTTATTGCTTTTATTGTTTTTATTAGCGTGTCTTGTTGTTTTATATTGTCTTGTTGTTGCGTGTTGGCACCTTGAGTTTATTGTAATTTCGTTGTACCTGTACAATGACAAATAAAGATCTATCTATCTATCTATCCATCTATCCATCTATCTATCTATCTATCCATCTATCTCTATCTATCTATCTATCTATCTATCTATCTATCTATCTATCTATCTATCTATCTATCCATCTTTCTATCTATCTATCTATCTATCTATCTATCTATCTATCTATCTATCTATCTATCTATCTATCTATCTATCTATCTATCTATCCATCTTTCTATCTATCTATCTATCTATCTATCTATCTTTCTATCTATCTATCTATCTATCTATCTATCTATCTATCTATCCATCTTTCTATCTATCTATCTATCTATCTATCTATCTATCTTTCTATCTATCTATCTATCCATCTATCCATCTATCCATCTATCCATCTATCTATCTATCTATCTATCTATCTATCTATCTATCCATCTTTCTATCTATCTATCTATCTATCTATCGTTCTATCTATCTATCTATCCATCTATCCATCTATCCATCTATCCATCTTTCTATCTATCTATCTATCTATCTATCTATCGTTCTATCTATCTATCTATCCATCTATCCATCTATCCATCTATCCATCTATCTATCTATCTATCTATCTATCTATCTATCTATCTATCTATCTATCTATCTATCTATCTATCTATCTATCTATCTATCTATCTATCTATCTATCCATCTATCTATCTATCTATCTATCTATCCGACACTGGTGGTGGTGAATGGATAGTTGGGTCTGAGGAGGAGGGGTTTAGCTTGACCCTGGAGTCAGAGGGACGGGAGGTGAAAAGCGGTGGAGGAGGGTTGCGTTGAGTCACCTGAAATGACAGCTGTCGGAGAGGAAAGAGCAGAGTTTAAAGGGTTTGACGGCACGCTATGATAGGCTCTTGGGAATAGAGCGAAGTGATTGGCTTAGCTGAAGAGTGACGCCCCCGGTCAGAGGAGAGAGAGTAGAAACATGGAGATAGAAATATATGAATGAGTAAAGACGGTCTTCCTGGTTGAACTTGCGCTAAGCTTCATAAGTCACACGCCGTACTATACAAGGGACTCTCGTCTGAAATCAAAGTCATTTTGTTAAGTTACATTACGTTACGGTGTTTGGATACGCCACGTTCTCCATTACATACATGCACGATGCTTCTTACTCATTTTAACCCAAACCACCTTTTCAAGTAGTCCTCTTTCACACGATCAATAGAACAGTCGCATGATTTAGGAGCGTGAAACTGCATTAGTTTTAATAGCATGGTGATTTTGGGAGTCATTATCAACCCATGCTGTACTTTTGTTATTAGGACATGATGACATTATATTTATGTAATGTATACTTAAGATGCAGGAATGAACAAGCCTGTACTCAGATCTTGTACTTGAGTAAAAGTAGAAGTACTCAGATCTTGTACTTGAGTAAAAGTAGAAGTACTCAGATCCTGTACTTGAGTAAAAGTAGAAGTACTCAGATCTTGTTCTTGAGTAAAAGTAGAAGTACTCAGATCTTGTACTTGAGTAAAAGTAGAAGTACTCAGGTCTTGTACTTGAGTAAAAGTAGAAGTACTCAGATCTTGTACTTGAGTAAAAGTAGAAGTACTCAGATCTTGTACTTGAGTAAAAGTAGAAGTACTCAGATCTTGTACTTGAGTAAAAGTAGAAGTACTCAGATCTTGTACTTGAGTAAAGTAGAAGTACCAGAGTGTAGGAATACTCTGTCACAGTAAAAGTCCTGCATTCAAAATGTTCCTCAAGTGAAAGTAGAAAAGTATTATCATCAAAATATAGTGAAAGACAGTGAAAGTAGTCGTTGTGCAGATTGGTCCATTTCAGAATAATATATCTGATATGTTTTATAATGATTGATCATGAAAGTGTTCTCAAAGCTGGTGAAGGTGCAGCTAGTTTGAATGGCTTTGTAGACTGCAGGGTAGCTGGTGGATTTACTCCAGGTGGAACTAAAGTCTGATTTAACACTTGGTTAGATTTCACATCATTCATCCAGATCTGTGAAGTAACTAAAGGTATTAAATACATGTAGTGGAGGAAAAGTACACAGTAGCAAAAAATGGAAATACTCAAATATCTCAAAACTAAACTTAAGTAAACTACTTGAGCAAATGTACTTAGTTACTTCACACCTCTGTAAATCGGACACACAGGTCCTTCAAAATGATTCCCAAAGTACTTTCAAGCCAACATTGCTTTGTTAATATCCAAACTTTAAAGGAATTCCTTGAGAAATACTTTCTAATAGTGATTCATTCCAGAACTGATGGATTGATCTACGTTGTTAGTAAACTATTGAAGTTATCTTTGGTTGACATTGCAATCCAGAGATTTTAGTAGGTATGTTCTCGGCCCCCATGCGTACTCTAGGAAAGACTATCACAAGGGAATCTTCTAGCATAGTTCTCTACATACGTCACCCTCTTCCACACGTCCTCAGTCGTCCATTTCCACATAGTAATAGCCCAGGATTGGTGTAGTTTATAAGCAGTGTTAGAGCCAGTATTTTGATTTGATAAGAAAGGCCACCTAATTGTGACGTCTGTAGTCAACGCACTATAAAGGACTACAATTCCCACGGCGCCTGTGCTAACACCACAGTGATGGGCAAACTGTTGAGAGACGCCGTCGAGGAACAGTTTTGAACCGTACTCAATCGTACAAGTACCCTTTAAGTTGTGAAGTTATCAAGAAAGAAAGAATACCTAAGTTGTGTTGTTTTATTTGAGTTTTGCATATTTCTTTTGAATATTGTAAAGGCCTATTTTTCAACACCAAGCAACACTTCAAACTGTGAGTAATTTAAGGAGAGAAACGAGTTAGAACTGTCTGTTTAAGGCGTCTAGTGGCTTGGTGGGAAAACAAGGAAGGAAGCTACGACCAGCAGTCTGCAGAAAGTGAGTATCAGCTGCATTCCTACAATGTGAGTTGTGAATACCTGAGATACACCAGCGTTAGTTGGCCTTGTTGGTATGTAAATGTTATGACACTGAAAAGGGGAACGGTGTGGATCTGGAGGTTTTTACAGACATGTTTGTGAGGTGGTGACTGTGTCTGCCTTCTGTCAGTTTACCAAGCTCATACGGAGGAACAGTGTGTGATCTGGTCAACTGTGGTTGTCATTACTTCCATCTATTCATTGACCTAAATGACATTTTCGCCATGACCCATAAAATCTGATTGACATCGTCTGGTTTCCATAACCTGAAATCACAGAACATCAACACGAAATTCTGAAGTGCTTCACGAGCTAATTGTTTTTCCTTGTATGGCCGGAATATTCTACTTACAGTATATCAACCCTGTTTCCAGGGTTAACTCACTGCCAGCCTAAACCAAAGGACACAAAGTCACTTGGAGTTAGAGTTAGTAGAGCACCCATCCGGTCACCATAAGTTGGATTGTGTCTGTACATCTGCTGCAACATTTCCAGGAGCATTTCAGAAAAAATAAAGACGTATGACTTGCATTATCCAGCTTTAGAACATTTCTATTCTTCCACTTTCCTCAGTTCTTAGTCCTTGCAGATCTGTTGTGTGTAAATGGGAAATGGACCGTACTTATGCAGCGCTTTATCCAGTCTGTGCGACCCCTCACTTTACATACTACATGTCATCATCCTTTCACACCTCATTCATGCAGAGCAGTGCCACTTGCTTAAGGAAGCTCTCACACACACACACACGCACGCACACACGCATGCACGCACGCACACACACACACACACACACCACCCACACGCTCTCACTCACACACACTCTCACTCACTCACACCACACACACCACACACACACACACACCACACCACACCACACACACACACACACACACACACCACCCACACGCTCTCACTCACACACACTCTCACTCACTCACACACACACACCACACACACACTCTCACTCACACACACGCGCACTCACTCACACACACTCACCACACACACACACACACACACCACACCACACACACACTCTCACTCACACACACACACATGCACGCACGCACGCACACACACACACAACACACAACACACGTCCACCCAACACACACACACCTCACACACCTCTCTCTCTCACACACACACACACACACACATACGCTCTCTCACACTCACACACACAACTCACTCACATCACACACACACACACACACACACACTCTCACTCTCACACTCTCTCACACTCTCTCACACTCTCTCTTTCTCTCTCTCACTCACACACACACACACACACACACACTCCACACACACACACACACACACACACACACACACACACACACACACACACACACACACACACACACACACACTCTCTCTCTCTCTCTCTCTCACACACACACACACTCACACACCGTTGGCCATCTGGAGCAACTCAGGGGTCACATCGACATGTTGACTGCATTTGCTGGAATCTAACCAACACTTCCTCGCATCCATACTGACCCTAACTGTGTTTGGGTATTCCTCTTTTGTCCTCGAGGCAACATCAACACATCTATGAGTTTCCACAAAGCTACGAATCACTGCAATAGGTTACCTATCTCCACTCACCAACACTTTAATAATTTAGTGAAGACTTTTGACCGTCACAATATTTAATCTTTTACCATTGGAGGATGTTGGTCATTTCCCTTTGCTAGAAATACACTACAACTACATCGTAGATGCAAGGACAGCTTGTTCTCTAACACAGTTACACAGTGTATCCTGGAAGACAGGCAGGAAGCATTATTTATTCTATTGGACATCTCGATATGTGTTATTTACATAGGGATGAAAAGACAAGAGGTGCAATGGGTCGCTCTGTGTTCTCCCACATTACGCCATGCTATTAAAACTGTAAAGCTATTCCAATTAAACAGTGTCAGTACAGCACCTTCAAAAAGCCTGCTTTGACCATCTTGGGTTGTGGACATCTCTAGATAATCATTATTTCCAATACAGATCTATCAGCTGTTAATCAGCCACGGTCTTCTCAGGTCAAATTGTGTCGGAAAACTGCTTCTGGCAAAGACTGGATTCAGACGTGAAGCATTAAGCTGTACCCGGAATTACGTCACCCAATGTGAGCCAAACATTAACCTGATCAAATAACACATAATGTAACAAAAACATAACCTTTGATTTGCAAAAGACTCTGAAATTGTAAGCAAGATCCTTCAGTTAAAAGTCTGTATTTCAGGCTGAATTACGACTTCTAAAATCCTACATTTGATTAAATAGATCAGCAAAAAAGAAAAGAGTTATAGATTAAATTACATTGTGATACACATATGTTAAAGGGGCCTTAGAGAGAAACTTCCTCTGGAGGGAACACAGGCACCATTGACATGCACTAAAACCCAGTGGCGGCTGGTGGAAATTATTTTAGGTGGGGCTATTGTAAACCACACGGGGAACATTTTGAGAAATGACCCCTTAAATTATGACTTCTGGTGATGTTAGAGATATGAGAAGACTGATCAATACATTACATTACATTACATTACATTGCATTTAGCAGACGCTTTTGTCCAAAGCGACTTACAATAAGTACATACGACCAGGAAGACACAGCCCAGAAGAAAAACAGAATCATATAAGTACAACAGGTATCATAGAGCCACACATTTCAAGTGCTATTCAGCTGGCTATAGATAGGCCAGTCCTATGTTAGTATATAAATGCTTTGTCAGCTGGCTATAGATAAGCCAGTCCTATGTTAGTATATAAGTGCTTTGATAGTAATTCTATCGCTCGAAGTGGAATCTAAAGAGATGAGTTTTCAGTCTGCGCCGGAAGATGTGCAGGCTTTCTGCCGTCCTGATGTCAATGGGGAGCTCATTCCACCATCTTGGAGCCAGGATAGCAAACCCACGTGTTTTGCTGATGGGAACTTGGGTCCACCTCGCAGCGAGGGTGCAGCGAGTCGTTTGGCTGATGCCGAGCGGAGTGCACGCACTGGGGTGTACAGTTTAACCATGTCCTGGATGTAGGAAGGGCCAGATCCATTCGCAGCATGGTATGCAAGTACTAGTGTCTTGAAGTGGATTCTAGCAGTTACCGGGAGCCAGTGAAGGGAGCGGAGGAGCGGAGTGGTGTGGGAAAATTTTGGAAGGTTGAAGACCAGACGAGCCGCTGCATTCTGGATGAGCTGCAGAGGTCGGATGGCACATGCAGGTATACCAGCCAGGAGGGAGTTGCAGTAGTCTAGGCGTGAGATGACGAGAGCCTGGACCAGAACCTGGGTGGCTTTCTGGGTCAGCTGGGGACGAATCTTCCTTATGTTGTATAGCGTATATCTGCAGCAACGAGTTGTAGCAGCGATGTTTGCAGTGAAGGAGAGGTTGTTATCCAGGGTCACACCCAGATTCCTTGCGGTCAGAGTCGGGGAAAACAACAGAGGTGCCGATGTTGATCGTCAGGTCAAGAGTAGGACAATCTTTTCCCGGAAGGAAAAGCAGTTCAGTCTTGTCAAGGTTGAGCTTGAGGTGATGAGCAGACATCCACTGAGAGATGTCAGCTAGACAAGCAGAGATGCGTGCGACGACCTGGGTCTCTGAGCGGGGAAAGGACAGAATCAATTGGGTGTCGTCAGCATAGCAGTGGTAAGAAAAACCATGCGGGCTAATGACCGAGCCGAGCGAGTTTGTGTACAGAGAGAAAAGGAGGGGACCAAGAACAGAGCCCTGAGGGACCCCTGTAGTTAATTGACAAGGGTCAGACTCAGACCCTCTCCAAGTTACCCTGTAGGTACGGTCTTTGAGGTATGAGGCGAGGAGGGAGAGTGCAGAGCCTGAAACTCCAAGTTCTTGGAGAGTGCGAAGGAGGATCTGATGGTTCACCGTGTCGAATGCAGCTGACAGGTCCAACATGATGATGACAGAGGAGAGGGATACAGCTTTAGCAGTGTGCAGTTCCTCAGTGACAGCAAGGAGGGGCCGTTTCTGTGGAGTGACCTGCCTTGAAACCAGACTGGTGCGGATCCAGGAGGTTGTTCTGGTGGAGATAACAGGAGAGTTGTTTAAAGACAGCGCGTTCAAGTGTTTTAGACAGGAACGGGAGGAGAGAGACAGGCCTGTAGTTTATAACATCGGACGGGTTGAGAGTGGGTTTCTTTAGGAGAGGGTTCACTCTCGCCTCCTTGAGACTGTTTGGAAAGTGACCAGAAGTTAGAGAAGTGTTAATGAAATGGGTGAGAAACGGTAGAATATCAGGAGCGATAGTCTGAAGGAGGTTTGAAGGGATGGGGTCCAGAGGACAGGTGGTAGGGGCGGGCAGAGGTAATGAGGGTAAGAACCTCACTTGGAGAGAGAGGGGAAAAGGAGGTTAGTGAGTGGTTGAAAAGAGGGTCTGGTGACCCAGCGGTGAGTAAAGGTGAGTCAGAAAAAAGAAGAGCGAATATCATCAACCTTTTTTTCGAAATGGTTAACAAAGTCGCTTGACAGAAGTGAGGAGGGGGGGAGGGGCTTTGGGAGGGTCCAAGAGGGGGGAGAAGATGGAAAATAGTTTTTGGGAGTGGAATAGGAAGATTGGATCTTATCTTGAAAGAAAGTGCTCTTTGCCTGAGAGATGGAGGCAGAGAAAGAGGAGAGGAGAGCCTGATAGGTTAGGAGGTCGTCACGGTGTCTGGATTTCCACCATTTCCGCTCCGCTGCCCGAAGGACGGTTCTATTAGCACGCAGTGCGTCATTTAGCCAGGGAGCAGGAGGGGACTGACGAGCCTGCCGAGATGTGAGAGGACAGAGAGAGTCCAGAGAGGATGAGAGAGTAGAGAGGAGAGTTTTCTGCAGCAGAGTTGGAGGCAGGAGTTGAAACGAATCAGAGGAAGGGAGGGCTGAGAGCACCGATGAGGCAAAGGTAGAGGGGGAGAGGGAACGAAGGTTACGGCGGACAGGTGCAGGCTGAGAAGAGGTTATTTTGTTATGTTTGGAAAGAGGTAGAGAGAATGAAAGGAAGAAGTGATCGGATGTGTGGAGCGGGTTAACAGAGAGGTTAGAAGTAGTGCAGTTCCTTGAGAATATGAGATCAAGGACAATACCTGTGGTTAGCTATGAATCTTTCAAACACCTTGTCCTGGACATAGTTTCTACAGTAACAAACTGCAGAACACCGTTTGGGAACACTCAAATGATTTAATTCCCATTTAAAATCAGGAGACTAAATACGAACATTATATGCAGACACAGACGTGGTTCAGAAACACAGAAATATTAGAAAACAGACCATTAAGGCAAAAAATGTAGTTGTGATGGATGCTGTCAAAACTCAACTATATACAATAATATGTGTGTGTGTGTGTGTGTGTGTTTATTTATCACGGGCACATAGTAATCTGCAATCCAGCTAGTCACACACACACTCCCTGTAATTGACATAATGAATAGATAGTTTAGGGCGCTGAAATTGCCGCCCTTTGAGCATCAGATCTGACGACGCTGATTGGCTGAAATTATGTTTCGGCGTAGTTTACAGATAGCAACAGTCAGCAATGTGTTGGATGCTGCTGGGACTGAGTGAGGGCTCCTTTCTTAGCGCCCAGACGAGAGAGGGTAATGATACACGCTGTGGCCAGGCAGGAAACATGTGACTTATCAGTAACTTTAGACATCGTAACACAATTTTAAACGAGATTTTATTTTAGATTATACATTTTACTGATACCAACTATATCATATTTACCTTGTTCATTAAAAATAAAAATGATTTTTAAAAAAAATATATTTTAATTTAATTTATAATCACAATCAAACATGTGGGAAGAGGGGGGGGGGGGGTGCCCCTAGCGCCCCCATGGGCCGGCCGCCACTGCTAAACCTATACTTTAGGAATGGGAAATCCCCAAATAGGATAATAGGGTCCCTTAAAGGAAAAAACGTAGCATAAATTGCCTCAAAATGTGATAAAAATACATTTTACTCGTATTTTATGAACATAATTTATTCAGTCTCTCCTGTTCTTTCGTCCTTATTCTTGTCTCTCATTTTCCACCTTGTGAAATGACCCAATAGCTCGTCTGATGTGGACTAAACGTGCTGTCACTCATTAACTCTGTCCAGTCATACGACCTTTAACGCTAACGTGGCTGCTCATGCCAGGATCACATGTTTCTCAATGTTTCATTCACTTTTCTTTGCCGCCCCCTATTAGATGCTTTTCGATGTGTAATGATTGACTTATATGAGGATTTTTGGGTCAAGGTCACTTTAGAGTTGAAATGAACCTGAAGTGTAATTTCTTTTGTGATTCAAGAGTGTTGTGATTCATTTAAGTATGGCCTTTATGGTGTTTTAGTAATGCACACACACTTAAATCATACTCCATACTCACATTACAGTATAATTCTTTATTTGTTTTACAGAGTGAAGAACATTGACACACAGTAACATTTTCACTACAGTTTAGACTTTGTTTCCTACCACAGAGGTCACGTCGAAGGAACTGTGGAAAAGGTGAGATAAATAGTCTTTGGTGACATACAGATATTAACATGCAAAGATATAATTTAAATACATATTTAAATAGTGTGGCGGATGCACACAGCGTTCACAGTCATCGCTGACGTCTTCAAACATCTCAAATGCAACATTTAAATAAAGGAACCCTAGCGTTCACAACGTTTAAAAACAAGTAACATTAGAGTTGTGAGAAACTATATAATGACAGCTGTTTGTGTTAAAGTGCTTTC
>CADEHL010001356.1:155402-225958 GCA_902827135.1 Harpagifer antarcticus
TCTTGTTCTTGAGTAAAAGTAGAAGTTACCCAGATCTTGTACTTGAGTAAAAGTAGAAGTACCCAGCTCTTGTCTTGAGTAAAGTAGAACGAACTCAGATCTTGTACCTTGAGTAAAAGTAGAAGTACTCAGATTTGTACTTGAGTAAAGTAGAAGTACTCAGTATTGTACTTGAGTAAAAGTAGAAGTACTCAGATCTTGTACTTGAGTAAAAGTAGAAGTACCAGAGTGTAGGAATACTCTGTCACAGTAAAAGTCCTGCATTCAAAATGTTCCTCAAGTGAAAGTAGAAAAGTATTCTCATCTAAATATAGTGAAAGACAGTGAAAGTAGTCGTTGTGCAGATTGGTCCATTTCAGAATAATATATCTGATATGTTTTATAATGATTGATCATGAAAGTGTTCTCAAAGCTGGTGAAGGTGCAGCTAGTTTGAAGTACTTTGTAGACTGCAGGGTAGCTGGTGGATTTACTCCAGGTGGAACTAAAGTCTGATTTAACACTTGGTTATATTTCACATCATTCATCCAGATCTGTGAAGTAACTAAAGGTATTACATACATGTAGTGGAGTACAAGTACACAGTAGCAAAAAATGGAAATACTCAAATATCTCAAAACTAAACTTAAGTAAACTACTTGAGCAAATGTACTTAGTTACTTCACACCTCTGTAAATCGGACACACAGGTCCTTCAAAATGATTCCCAAAGTACTTTCAAGCCAACATTGCTTTGTTAATATCCAAACTTTAAAGGAATTCCTTGAGAAATACTTTCTAATAGTGATTCATTCCAGAACTGATGGATTTATCTACGTTGTTAGTAAACTATTGAAGTTATCTTTGGTAGACATTGCAATCCAGAGATTTTAGTAGGTATGTTCTCGGCCCCCATGCGTACTCTAGGAAAGACTATCACAAGGGAATCTTCTAGCATAGTTCTCTACATACGTCACCCTCTTCCACACGTCCTCAGTCGTCCATTTCCACATAGTAATAGGCCAGGATTGGTGTAGTTTATAAGCAGTGTTAGAGCCAGTATTTTGATTTGATAAGAAAGGCCACCTAATTGTGACGTCTGTAGTCAACGCACTATAAAGGACTACAATTCTCACGGCGCCTGTGCTAACGCCACGGTGATGGGCAACCTGTTGAGAGACGCCGTCGAGGAACAGTTTTTAACCGTACTCAATCGTACTCGTAACCGTACATACAAACCGTACAAGTACCCTTTAAGTTGTGAAGTTATCAAGAAAGAAAGAATACCTAAGTTGTGTTGTTTTATTTGAGTTTTGCCTATTTCTTTTGAATATTGTAAAGGCCTATTTTTCTTTTGAGCAAACACATCGCAACATCTTCTAAAACCATCGGAGGCCAAGCAACACTTCAAACTGTGAGTACTTTAAGGAGAGAAACGAGTTAGAACTGTCGGTTTAAGGCGTCTAGTGGCTTGGTGGAAAAACAAGGAAGGAAGCTACGACCAGCAGTCTGCAGAAAGTGAGTATCAGCTGCATTCCTACAATGTGAGTTGTGAATACCTGAGATACACCAGCGTTAGTTGGCCTTGTTGGTATGTAAATGTTATGACACTGAAAAGGGGAACGGTGTGGATCTGGAGGTTTTTACAGACATGTTTGTGAGGTGGTGACTGTGTCTGCCTTCTGTCAGTTTACCAAGCTCATACGGATGAACAGTGTGTGATCTGGTCAACTGTGGTTGTCATTACTTCCATCTATTCATTGACCTAAATGACATTTTCGCCGTGACCCATAAAATCTGATTGACATCGTCTGGTTTCCATAACCTGAAGTCACAGAACATCAACACGAAATTCTGAAGTGCTTCACGAGCTAATTGTTTTTCCTTGTATGGCCGGAATATTCCACTTACAGTATATCAACCCTGTTTCCAGCATTAACTCACTGCCAGCCTAAACCAAAGGACACAAAGTCACTTGGAGTTAGAGTTAGTAGAGCACACATCCGGTCACCATGAGTTGGATGCGTCTGTACATCTGCTGCAACATTTCCAGGAGCATTTCAGAAAAAATAAAGACTTATGACTTGCATTATCCAGCTTTAGAACATTTCTATTCTTCCATTTTCCTCAGTTCTTAGTCCTTGCAGATCTGTTGTGTGTAAATGGGAAATGGACCGTACTTATGCAGCGCTTTATCCAGTCTGTGCGACCCCTCACTTTACATACTACATGTCATCATCCTTTCACACCTCATTCATGCAGAGCAGTGCCACTTGCTTAAGGAAGCTCTCACACACACACGCACACACACACGCATGCACGCACGCACACACACACACACACACACACCACCCACACGCTCTCACTCACACACACTCTCACTCACTCACACACACACACCACACACACACTCTCACGCACACACACTCTCACTCACGCACACACACGCACACACACACACACACACACACCACACCACACACACACTCTCACTCACACACACACACATGCACGCACGCACGCACACACACACACACACACACCACCCACACACACACACGCGCACGCACTCACTCACACACCACACACCACACCACACACACACACACACCACACACACACCACACACACACACACTCTCACTCACACACACTCTCTCTCTCACACACACACACACACACACATACGCTCTCTCACACTCACACACACACTCACTCACTCACACACACCACACACACACACACACACTCTCACTCTCACACTCTCTCACACTCTCTCACACTCTCTCTTTCTCTCTCTCACTCACACACCACACACACACACACACACACTCCACACACACACACACACACACACACACACACACACACACACACACACACACAACACACACACACACACACACACTCTCTCTCTCTCTCTCTCTCACACACACACACTCACACACCGTTGGCCATCTGGAGCAACTCAGGGGTCACATCGACATGTTGACTGCATTTGCTGGAATCTAACCAACAACCGCACTTCCTCGCATCCATACTGACCCTAACTGTGTTTGGGTATTCCTCTTTTGTCCTCGAGGCAACATCAACACATCTATGAGTTTCCACAAAGCTACGAATCACTGCAATAGGTTACCTATCTCCACTCACCAACACACTTTTGACTTTTGACCGTCACAATATTTAATCTTTTACCATTGGAGGATGTTGGTCATTTCCCTTTGCTAGAAATACACTACAACTACATCGTAGATGCAAGGACAGCTTGTTCTCTAACACAGTTACACAGTGTATCCTGGAAGACAGGCAGGAAGCATTATTTATTCTATTGGACATCTCGATATGTGTTATTTACATAGGGATGAAAAGACAAGAGGTGCAATGGGTCGCTCTGTGTTCTCCCACATTACGCCATGCTATTAAAACTGTAAAGCTATTCCAATTAAACAGTGTCAGTACAGCACCTTCAAAAAGCCTGCTTTGACCATCTTGGGTTGTGGACATCTCTAGATAATCATTATTTCCAATATAGATCTATCAGCTGTTAATCAGCCACGGTCTTCTCAGGTCAAATTGTGTCGGAAAACTGCTTCTGGCAAAGACTGGATTCAGACGTGAAGCATTAAGCTGTACCCGGAATTACGTCACCCAATGTGAGCCAAACATTAACCTGAGCAAATAACACATAATGTAACAAAAACATAACCTTTGATTTGCAAAAGACTCTGAAATTGTAAGCAAGATCCTTCAGTTAAAAGTCTGTATTTCAGGCTGAATTACGACTTCTAAAATCCTACATTTGATTAAATAGATCAGCAAAAAAGAAAAGAGTTATAGATTAAATTACATTGTGATACACATATGTTAAAGGGCCTTAGAGAGAAACTTCCTCTGGAGGGAACACAGGCACCATTGACATGCACTAAAACCCAGTGGCGGCTGGTGGAAATTATTTTAGGTGGGGCTATTGTAAACCACACGGGGAACATTTTGAGAAATGACCCCTTAAATTATGACTTCTGGTGATGTTAGAGATATGAGAAGACTGATCAATACCTGTGGTTAGCTATGAATCTTTCAAACACCTTGTCCTGGACATAGTTTCTACAGTAACAAACTGCAGAACACCGTTTGGGAACACTCAAATGATTTAATTCCCATTTAAAATCAGGAGACTAAATACGAACATTATATGCAGACACAGACGTGGTTCAGAAACACAGAAATATTAGAAAACAGACCATTAAGGCAAAAAATGTAGTTTGATGGATGCTGTCAAAACTCAACTATATACAATAATATGTGTGTGTGTGTGTGTGTGTGTTTATTTATCACGGGCACATAGTATCTGCATCCAGCTAGTCACACACACACTCCCTGTAATTGACATAATGAATAGATAGTTTAGGGCGCTGAAATTGCCGCCCTTTGAGCATCAGATCTGACGACGCTGATTGGCTGAAATTATGTTTCGGCGTAGTTTACAGATAGCAACAGTCAGCAATGTGTTGGCTGCTGCTGGGACTGAGTGAGGGCTCCTTTCTTAGCGCCCAGACGAGAGAGGGTAATGATACACGCTGCAGCCAGGCAGGAAACGCTGCAGCCAGGCAGGAAACATGTGACTTATCAGTAACTTTAGACATCGTAACAACATTTTAAACGAGATTTTATTTTAGATTATACATTTTACTGATACCAACTATATAATATTTAGATATTACATATAATATTACATGTGGGAAGAGGGGGGGCGGCGCCCCTAGCGCCCCCATGGGCCGGCCGCCACGGCTAAACCTATACTTTAGGAAAGGGAAATCCCCAAATAGGATAATAGGGTCCCTTAAAGGAAAAAACGTAGCATAAATTGCCTCAAAATGTGATACATTTTACTCGTATTTTATGAACATAATTTATTCAGTCTCTCCTGTTCTTTCGTCCTTATTCTCGTCTCTCATTTTCCACCTTGTGAAATGACCCAATAGCTCGTCTGATGTGGACTAAACGTGCTGTCACTCATTAACTCTGTCCAGTCATACGACCTTTAACGCTAACGTGGCTGCTCATGCCAGGATCACATGTTTCTCAATGTTTCATTCACTTTTCTTTGCCGCCCCCTATTAGATGCTTTTCGATGTGTAATGATTGACTTATATGAGGATTTTTGGGTCAAGGTCACTTTAGAGTTGAAATGAACCTAAAGTGTAATTTCTTTTGTGATTCAAGATTGTTGTGATTCATTTAAGTATGCCTTTATGTGTTTTAGTAATGCACACACACTTAAATCATACTCCATACTCACATTACAGTATAATTCTTTATTTGTTTTACAGAGTGAAGAACATTGACACACAGTAACATTTTCACTACAGTTTAGACTTTGTTTCCTACCACAAGGTCACGTCGAAGGAACTGTGGAAAAGGTGAGATAAATAGTCTTTGGTGACATACAGATATTAACATACAAAGATATAATTTAAATACATATTTAAATAGTGTGGCGGATGCACACAGCGTTCACAGTCATCGCTGACGTCTTCAAACATCTCAAATGCAACATTTAAATAAAGGAACCCTAGCGTTCACACGTTTAAAAACAAGTAACATTAAGTTGTGAGAAACTATAATGACAGCTGTTTGTGTTAAAGTGCTTTCCTGTGACCCTGAATCTACACTAACTTACAAAACACACATTTTACACGTCTATTCACTCATTCCTTCGCAACATGACAGCTGTAGGTGTTTTTTTACGGGGAGGTATTAGCGGTCGTGCTCACGCAACTTGGACATGACGCAACTTTTGACGGCACAGATCAAACACAGGAGATACGTGTATAGGCTAAGCACATACGCACTTAAATGTGTTTGAAATCATATTTAAAAAGTGAGGAGGATAACAAAAAAGTGATCCACCAGGATTTTTTAGCGTTTGAAAAGCCTTTTAATCATCCGTCATGAGACATCACTTAGCTCCATTACAGCAGAGAGAGTGGCATGTTTGACTTCAGCAAGCCTTTGAACAGGTTAGATTTAAGACCAAGGATTTTAACCTCTGACCTCCATAATTATAGAGAGAAAGGAAAGGAAAAGGGAGAACCAGGAAAGAGCAAAGAATAAGCCAGCAATATGAGAAGACACAGATTAAGCTATGCACATTACTATAAGATGTAGATCACATGTGAAGTCATTCGATTTGTCAAGTATTGCCAGGTATTTGGTGAGTTCAAACTAATGCCTCTTAGGAATACCATACTTTGTCAAGTTATACGCATAAATGATAATCCTTCTGTATAAGTTAAGATGAGGCCAACGTAAAATAATTGAAATTGAAGTTGGCAAATAATATGTAACATAATTGTGTGCCTGTCAAATGTGAGAGCTTGAGTTATTTTCAGTCCGTCGCCCGTCCGCTATTTCAGAGACAGACAAAAATAGAAAGCCGGGAATGTCTGGGAATGTATTTTTAATGCTGCTTTGCTATTTTGAATACCTACACCTAGCATTTGTGTCGCTATGGACTCATGCCATAGCAAAAACAGTCGTTAGTGGGCATTTCACGACTACTTTAAACCCATGTAACAATAAGAATTACAGAATTGTGTTGTCTATAAGGAAATGTGAGGGACGGTTGTCCTTCATTTCTACATTCTTCTGCACCATTACTGCTGGACTTTCTAACGCTCCCCCAAAACATCATGCAAAGTAAGGGGATACCAGAAGTGTGTTTTTAGGTGAGCCAACCATTGAATTATTGTAAACGTCAATGCTGAGGACCCCCCTCCTAAAGGGATATTAAACTGCTGTCAACCCAAAGTCCTGATTTGCAAGGAAAACGTATGAATCACGTGAAAAGGCATCTGGCCTCCTGCGGAGAAAAAGCCTTGATCTGTGGCCCCTCCAACAGGCTACTATAGAGCAACACTGAAACTGATCCGTTTGGGTTTTCTATGACTCCTTCTCAAGGCTGCTGCCCCTCTTCTTTCACATTTTCATTGCCAGCGTTGAGTTTAAGTCCTCCGAATGCTCCGGTGCAACCAAAGTGCTGTGGTTTGTTTCAAAAGTAAACTGTGGTCCCGAAAAACACAAAGCTATAGTGGAATATTTAAGGGATGTCCGTGTTCAGGCTTCATCGGGTTGTTTACGGGGTCTTTGGGAATACATTGGTTTTGACATGGCTCCAGCAGCTTGTTCAATGAACTGTTGGAGGGGTCAGAGTTCAGGCAGGAGCAGAACCTAAGGATGGTGTAGAGGACCTCCCATGGTGGAAAACAAAGACTTGAACATCCTTCAAAAAGCAATCAGTCTCTGGTTGGTTAGTGCTGCAGGAAATTGAATATTCCAGGGAAATCTTTCAAAAGTGGACACAAGTACTTGGCACAAAAACTCCTTTGAGGGTTTCTCTTTTAAAAATCAAAAATCCAAGATGGCTGCCATTTTCAAGTGTTTAAAATGCCATGAAGAAGCCCGGTAGAAGTTTCTAAATTTGACTTCCCCATAGTCCAAAACAAATAATTCGATACTGAAATCAACGAAATTGGTCGAAATTCTGGTGTAAAATATAGTTCTTATCGGCTGGAGATAGCGGCCATTTTGGGTCAAATGTCGCAATTTTGTGGCTTTTTTAAATAAATGGCCCAATTTTGGTGCTTGTTTCCACCTTTTGAAAGATTTGTACAGCTATCTGCAGCATTAGTGGGAGAACTCACATTGGCGGTGATGATATTGAATTCAAACTGAAACTAGGGAGGTAAAACATAGGAGTATAACTATCATATTTAGATAAATAAACAAGGACTACATTGAAAACTAATGCAAATTCTACCAATAATACATTAAAAGATAAATAAATGGAGATCTGGATACACTGAAAGAACTGAAACGTTGACTTTAATTAAATGTATTTCATTAAGTTAGTTGAAAGCCATAATATTAAGTTGAACCTAATATTTGAACTTAATATTATTGCTTTCAACCAACCCAATACATGTGAAAGTCAACAGTTCAGTTTTTTCAGTGTTAGACTTGCTGTGGGTGTTTTTTAGGGGTGTTTACTTTCTCATCCGTAACTATGGGGGCTCCTGGGGTTGATGGGGGAGGAGTCCTCTCTGCCGCTCTGACCAATCAGCTGATAGAGCCGATGGCTGAGGTTTTGCACTTGACAGGTTCCCAGGACGCAACCGACTCTCATCAGCTGGGCATTTTGGGGGTAATGGCGACTACTCCGCGGTCCCGAATGAGCGCGACGACGAACTCTCGAAGACCTCGGAGACTCATCCCTGGATCGAGCCCATGCCAGGCTTGGTGGGAATGTGCGAACTCCAGAAGCTGGTCGGAGTCTCAGGAAACCAGGCAGCCATTTTGGGGCTTGTTTCAGGGCTGAAGAAGGGACGTCGTTGTGAGTCAGGCTTCTTGAAGGTCTAGTGTTGTCCTCTGTGAGACCCATGAGCTTGTTGATGATGTCCAACCTGAGGAGAAATAAAAGAAAGCCGTGTGAGTCTTTCATTCATATCGTAAAATTGCAAAATGGAGGATTTTGTTCTACAAGTTCAACATTTTTCAACATTTTGTTCTATGACTACTGTTCTAATACGTCAGTAAATACCCCGTTCTTGACAAACCAACATTCTCAATCTTAGCTATTCAGTTCAACAAAACTTTGAATGAGCCTGTATTTTCCCGTCAATGCATAGCAGGGTGATAGACTGAGGACGGTCATGCATGCACCTGCCATCATTGTTACTATAACAACTAATGTTTTAGGGACACAGGTAATTCTGCAGAAATCCGATTAGGCGTACAAAGCAGCTTTGATAAACAAATCATTATTGCATGCTGTCTGAACACAGAGGGGCCCATGAACACCATGTCATCTCCTAATATACAACCAAAGGGTTAATGGCTTTTCACATGTTGCGAAAAACCACAGAGGCGGCTCTGAGTGTGCCTCGCTTATTACATTACACAGAACCAGCACCTCGTTGCATTTTAATGCCCAGCTGGGATCCAGAAAGCGGTCGCTATGGGAGATTAAACCAGCCGAGGCTCAGTGGGGCTAAAAATACACAACAGAAAGTTAACTGGACTGACTGATCTCTGCACAGCAGCCACACATGTTCACTCTTTAACGGCTCACTTTATCCAAATTGCAAAATACATATTTTCCTTATAACTCCTAGTAGTAGTAGTTGTAGTAGTTTTGAGAATCTATGGAAACTGCTACTACCAACATAAGACCTATTCATTGGCTGCAATTCAAAATAATGTTGTATGTGTTGTCTTTGTACACATTTTTGTAAGTAGAAAGTAATTCCACATTGAAAAAACTGAACCGTTGACTTTAATTAAATGTATTATGTCAGCAGATTTCATACAACTGTATTAGGTTAACATTAAGTTAAACCTAATAGTTGTTAAAAACGTTATATTGTTGCTTTCAACTAACCTAATAAAGTTATGTGAAATCTGTTGACATAATACATTAAATTAAAGTCAACGTTGCGGTTGTTTCAGTGCAACTCAAGCTGTTGACAGGGATTTGTGTGCGTGGTCCAGAGCAACCGGGATGTCATTTCCAGAAAGACAAGATGCTAATGATATGTTCAAATGTCACTTTTTTTAAGCCACCGTTCAGCCGCCACGACCAACTGGCCATCTGTTCATTGTTTGACCAAGACTTCTGGCAACTTGACCCTGCAGCTTCTTCCCTGAACTGTCCCCGCTGTGTTTGTACAGAACAGCGTGACTCAGGTCGGTTACCTCTGCTGGAAGTCTGGGAAAAGCAAAAGGGATAGCCAGCAGATAAATAGGATGGACAAGTTGCATAATAGCAAAAATATCTGCTGTTGCTTTGAAAGGAAAATAACTGCATCAGGTTTCTCAATATTTTCCAGAAGCATAATCGAATTATAAAAGTTCTGTGTGAAGTGCTGACTGTTTATTATTTCACCGTGAACTCATCCTTTCTGGTTGGAGGTTTATGTCTCAGTGCGGTGGTTGCTTTGGGTTCCCTGTGTGAAATGTGAAGCTAACAGCATTAAGTCTGGAGAGGACCGGCTGTGCAACACTGTCAGTGGCTGAATAAATAGTTGCGTAATGCCACAGACGGAGGCGAGCACTATTTCAGGGGCAGACTTGTTGTGCCATAATGCCACATCACCAAGTCACACCCATCTGCAGAGAGAGAGCCGTATTCGACTGTACAGGAAAGCAATTTTCACAAGAGAGCACTAAAACCACCAAAACAGAAAAGGACCTGACTACTTCTTCCACCTCTGGTTTATAAAGTGCTCAGGTAATGGTACGTAGTGCTCAGGTGGTACATATCATTTTTGTAAAGCACTTTGTTGAAAGGTGCTATATAAATAAACTTGCCTCGCCTTCCCTTAATCATTTGTGAAATGAAATAATTGAGCACACACTACACCTGGAGCCTTTGGGCCCCATGGATTATGAGAGTTTGGATCACTTGGCAATCCAGCTGTCCCTTGGCTATCAATGACAACCATGCGTTCACCTCTAGAGTATCTGCTAGTAGTACTACCCTACCATTTCTTAAATCTAATTCTCTTTTAGTTTCATATTTCATGTTGACTCCTGCATGTAGTTTGTCTAACAAAATGGCAAGCTCCAGTTTTATCCTCTCAAAGACTCTAGACTCTACTCTTTTCTTTTGGAAGCTCTTGCAGTAGAGAACTCTTTCACGCTGTCACATTTAATCTCACAAGACAAGTTAATTTGGCTTTAAGCAGCCAAGTCCCACATCTCCATGAGCAATGGAGATCTCTGTGATTGGCAGACAACCAAAGATATTCAAGCTGCTTTGTCGTTAGTTGTTCAACCAGCTGTAGTTATCTTCATGACTTGCATGGTCTTAGCTTAAGGGCTTCAAACAGAACTTGCTGATGATTACTAATAATTGTGCAATTTGATATTAGGCCAAACCGATCCCAGTGTGCCTTCTTTGGTTCTTGTTCTGTTTTACCTTAAAGCGTTGCTAGCATCATCTGCCATGCCCTTCCTTTCAGAGGGTGGACTCTCCCTAAACCTTAAGAATGGCTTTCGCTGAAAATTAATGTTTTTTTACGACGTGTTACAAGCATCTGTCGAACATGTCAAAACTGTTTCTTGCAGCACTTCTTGAAGTTTCGTAAGCGCTAGGAGCAAGTGCTGATAGTCAAAAGTCTAAGAAGGAATGGGTCAAACAAGCACAGGACTTTTCCCCAACCAACATTTTTATCCTGAACCTGACCAAATGTTATAGTAAGGGTAGGGTTGGGGTTAGGGTTAGGGTTAGGGTTAGGGTTGGGGTTAGGGTTAGGGTTAGGGTTAGGGTTGGGGTTAGGGTTAGGGTTGGGGTTAGGGTTAGGGTTAGGGTTGGGGTTAGGGTTAGGTTTGGGGTTGGGGTTGGGGTTGGGGTTGGGGTTGAGGTTAGGGTTATGGAGCGCCATGGTTTGAATCCAAATGCATCAGACAGTAAAGCCAAAGAGTCCTGACAAAGTGTTCGTATGTGAAGCGTTAGGAATGACAACGAGTTGCAAAGGCTGGATGGCCAAACATCGATTTAAGTGGGCATGACATCTCGTGAATGTCCTCAAATGTCAGGAACAGCCCCCTAATCCCAATGCTAAAAAGGTGTAAAGGGAATTGTTTCCAAAGTGATTCTACCGTCCAACAAACATTGGGAAAAGACCTTCTGAACCCTAACCCTAGTACCGTAGAGGCTGAGCTTAATCAGCAGTACATATTCATTAGTAATCTCTAAACAGGAAACAATAGTGGGATTGTTGTTGGTGTTTATTACAAACAAACCACTTTTCTTACTTGTTTGGGAGCAGTCCTGCTTTCATAACCTCTTAAGTTGTATGTGATTAACTTAATGCAAGCCAAACCGGACATTGAATAGTTAGTAAAGCCAGTAAAAGACCCAGATGCCGGGTTATACAAAGATGATATGTCTGCTCTGATATCAGTGGATAGTATAATCATCAAACAGCATGGTTCCTCTTTTCTCAGAGGCCCCCGTTTGCTTCTTGATGCACAATCCCACGACAAGCTTATATAATATACATGCCTCCACAATGGTGTGTCTTTCCATGTGAAGGAAACGGCTCTTTAAAGGTGGGATTTAGCTCTTAATCCACGGTGGAATTCTTTGCCGGCTTTCACTCTCCTCAACCTCAGCGTGTGTTCGGTCGGATTTACCTCCTGAAGCCACACAACTGTTTATTCCGCACATATATTTCCAACCCAAAAGTCCTATTTTACAAGACATGCAAGAAGAGGCCTCTGATTGTCAGCAGAGCTAGTCCTGGTTTCAATCATTCTGCAAGCATATTTTTCTGAGACTGAACTCACAATAATGAGATAGCGATGTTCTTGTTGTTCATTGATAAGGTGTCAACATGTCAGAATAGAGATTAAGAGGATGGACCAAAAAGCCACCTGTCACAACAAAGCAGGAAGCCAGCTTGTTGAAGAGTTGAACCCTACATTTTGCAAAACCAAGTATAAAGACTTATCGAATTGTTTGGAGGATAAACATTTTTTTATCATGCCCAGTTTCAGACGGATCTTTGCCGCAAATCAGCTTTATAAGTCTTAAGTCTGGACGCAATGAGCGGCCTTTCCACTTATGGAGTTTCGTTATGCTGCAGAAATGTTCCCTGACAAAAGAATGCCCCACATAAAGTGACAATGAAGGGTATGTGTTGATCCAAGGAACGTGCGATTTCTCCTTGTTTGGACAGTGCGTTGTCGCAGCATCTTGATGGGATTTTGTCGTGTCCTTATCGGGACACAAAGGCATCGCATGGCCTCAAAGACAAAACAGGGAAAGCATGAAAGACATCTGAGCTCAGACATTGTCCGTGTCCAGCAGGAGGAAGACATTTTATGTAGCCATGCTTTGTTATTATCATGCTGTCGACATGTTTTCTGGAACAGAACAGGATGTGCTGTCGATGGAATTTAATGTCCTCATAAAATCCACACGAGACGTTTATGGAAAAGCAAGGAGAGAGATATGTGGATGCTGGTGAAGCGGGAGAATTTACGGAAGGAGGGAAACCTCTCACATTGCTGTTAGAGGGAAATATATTTGTATATACTGTGACACTGTTAAGGCCTTTTAAGAATGACACCATGCTCAACAACACGGGGATTGGCAGTCAGCTTCAGGCACATTATTTTAAGTCCGAATGGGAATTATCGATCCACATGAAGTCTGATCTAAAGGAAGGACTAACATTGCATTGATTTGGACCACCATTGTGAAGCCAGTGATTGATCTTGTTGTTGTATTGGTGATTTGTTGCTGCTTTGTCAAGGTTTAGATAAGCTTTAAGCATCCTGAGGCTGCTTTAAGTCCATGTGGTGCATCTTTTTAGTTTTTACTAGGACGTTACTTAAAGGTGGGGTAGGTAAGTTTGAGAAACCGGCTCGAGATCGCTAGAATTTGAAAATACACAACCCGAGAAAATCTGCGACATCCTTATAGAGCCCCTCCTCCAACACACACGAACGCGCACATGACCAATGAGGGCACGAGATAAGTTTGTGCCCAGATGGAAGGCTGACAGGCAGGTAGGCCATCCAGTTACTTTAGCCGGGCCGGCTCAGATGATTGGCCGTGCTTTTTACAGCGCCACGGCTTCCACAGATGACATTTTGTTATGGATTTTTTGTCAAAGCACTTCAGATATTCATTGCTATCGGGATGTTAAGAGCATTCCATGGAATATAACAAAAAGTGTATCTCGAGCCGGTTTCTCAAACTTACCTACCCCACCTTTAATGTCCTGTTGAGATATGAAGCAATCTATTTATATTACATACAACTTCTGAACATTTTCTCCCAGACTGAGAGATATAAAACCTCAGTAATGATGACCCATGCCGGTAATGACAGATTCAGACAGAACGGAAGTGGAGGACAGAGCAACACAACCAGCGGATACACTTCCCTTTATCTCGGTGGGATTCAGAAGCCGGTATTCAATAACACAAACAAGAGCAACAGATGGCGAGCTGAAGGAAAATATCACACCGAGATCTTCTTACACTCTTCTATAATCAGTATAACATGTCCAGTACTTTCTTTAAAAGCTTTTCTTCACAACTGTTGGATCATATCAATTACCTTTGTAACTGATTTAACCTGCACCACCACATCAGCGCTCTGCTAGTCTCATGGTAAAAGTCCATACTACAAAACTGCATCTTTGTTCCTCGTGTCTCTCTCTACACTAACTGTCGATGGAAAATACCCGACATAATCTAATAAAAAAACACTGAAAAAATCACAAGTCGTTGGAACATTGATCGGCAACTATTTTGATGATAGATTTAACGTTAAAGTAAAAAAATGTACTCAGAAATGTCAGCTGTTTTGACTTTCAAATATGGAGGTGTCTTGCTTTTTCTGGACTGACAAAACAAGACGTGTAAAGACATCAACTTGAACTCTCTATTGTTTTAAAGTGTATAGACTAATATAGAAAATAAATAATGAAAGTAATCGCTTTGCAGTCCTAATATAAGGCATTTTTTTCTGATTGTAAAAAATGACCAGCAGTGTTTCCCCTACCATTGTCTTGGAGGTGCGCCCCCGCCAACGGAGCCCCGCGCCCCCCCTGAAATTCAAGGTTTGAAAAAAATATATATTATTATTATTTTTTTTGTTATATATATATATATATAGCACCAAATTGCAAATAATCTATATCTACTGTCACTTTTCACATTGAACATGTGCTCTTTTATTAAATAAACTAAACACTTTCATTTTAAGTTGTGAGTTTAGTGTTTCAGGCAGCACCCCCCCCCCCCCCCCCCCCCTGACCAGGGTAGTTTTCAGGGGCCTCCTTGCCTTATTCTTTAGGGCCCTCACATAACTTGGCCCTCATTTCTTCCTCGTGCAAACACAGGCATCTGTAGATCCAAACTCCACCAGAAGAGGGCATTCAAACACCAGCTCTTCCACATTAATCAAAGCACAGATACTCAGGCGTGTTGCATCGTGGCTTTCCTCACTCATTAAACCAGGTAGACCGTACTCACTGCGTGTGTCAGACCGCCACTTCAAGAGTGGAAAAGTACAGGTGACAGTCACGGGATCCTTTACAAAGGTCCTCCTCACAATGCTGGGATTTCCAGCCTAATTGCGGGAGAAACTGGTTGTCCCACTTTGAAAATAATAGAACAGAATCACAGGGAGATGAACCCAAACAAACCCCTTTATAAACTCGTGTGATCGTTGATGGGATCGAAAGTGATGCTTATAAATGACTTTTGTTGTCAAATATGGCTCACATGATGTAAAATAGATTTAATCTTGCACAACCTCATGATCACTTGCTCTCAACTTTAACCTAATTTGTGCTCGACTAATGTGAAAAGTGGGGTCCGATTGGAAACTGTAAGAGGTCACTGTGAACTGAAACTGAAAACAAGATATATTGTATAGAATAAAATAGATTTATTTGGTTTATTTGAATATGCCTGATACTGACACGCAGTCTATAGCTGATCCAGCAGAGCTTATCAAGGAGGGACATTTTCTTTCCCACTGTATCATGAGAGCCTTTGACCTTGCAGTTGTATCCATTATCTGCCCGACACAACAGCACTTTCACTTCTACACACAGTAGCCTGCTTTGATTTCATTGACTTAATAGATCAAGTTAACAAAAATATTAAAACAAGAAAAAAAGATTTAGAAATGCAGTCATGTTTTAAACGGGTGAAAAATTATCTGTTGGCTTGAATTGCAAAAACGTTGTCGCTTAATGACGTGGCATATTTACACATTAAAGGCTAATGTCATTAGCTTAGATGGATGATACTTACATTTTGAGGTACTTAAATGTTACTTAAGTATTTCCATGTTTTGCTACTTTGTACTTTTCCTCCACTACATGTATTTAATACCTTCAGTTACTTCACAGATCTGGATGAATGATGTGAAATATAATCAAGTGTTGAATCAGACTTTAGTTCCACCTGGAGTAAATCCACCAGCTACCCTGCAGTCTACAAAGTACTTCAGACTAGCTGCACCTTCACCAGCTTTGAAAACACTTTCATGATCAATCATTATAAAACATATCATATATATCATTCTGAAATGGACCAATCCGCACAATGACTACTGAAAAATGGAAATAACCAAGCGCTTTAAAAGCCAAACAAGCAGGTAAACTGGCAAAGTAGTACCTTTTTAATTGCGGATGGAGCGATAATGTAGTAATTAATGGAGTAATGAGGCTCCAGGTGCGTTTATACATGAAGAGCATGAATACAACGGGGTGTCCCGCTCCTACCTGTCAGCTTAAATGCGTTAACTTTCTGAATAAAATGAACAAAAATACATTTAAATACGGAAAGGTGAGATTTAGGAATGCTTAAAATTGATGAAAAATGATCTATTGGCTTAAATGCGAAACCTTAAACCGCCTTTGTAGCTAATTTAAATGTACAAATGGGAATAACTCTGCACGTTGAACGCCAAACAAGCCGGTCAAAGTGGCAAAGTAGTGCCTTCCAATTGCGCATGGAGCGATAATATGTACATTAATGGAGTGATGCGGCTCCAGGTGAGTTTATCATGGATCTTCCTACCTGTTGCTGTCGTGACTTTCTTCCGCCGATAGAGCCAGCAGCTGTTGGAGGGAAAGCAGGCTGATGCAATACACAGCAAGCCGGATAAGGGGCTCCATCTCCGGCCAAAAGTGGAGCAGTTACTCCCTCTCTGGAGGAGGGGGCGACTGCAGGCACTGAGTGAGGTTTAATCCCAAAACAGGGAAAAAAGTAAGGCAAAAAAAGAAATATGTTCCCAAGAGTGTGTCTCAGATATCCAAATGTGTCAGGATATTAGATGAAACCTTTGGGAAAAGCAGAAGTTATAATAAAAAGTTAATTAAGATGTTGAATATAGCAGAAATGAATGGATATTGCATTTTAAAACACACCAAAAAAATTGTATATTTGTTATAACCCCAAAATACATTCTTATGAAAATGTTAAAAATCCATGATGCTAATACTTTTGTAATGAATGAATAAACCTTCACATAACTAAATAAAGATAGGTCTTACCTTGTTGGTAGTTGTATTTCAGATATTGGGTTAATTTCCAATGTTTTACACGCGTGTTGGTCAAGATCAAGTTCCGCAGACTGAATCTGCGCGCGTGCTGACATTGTGGGTTTAAATAGTGAGTGGGAGGAGTTCAACAGGCAAGGTGCTCACTCTCAACATCATATCTGCACTGCTCAGAACATGCATTGGCAAATAAAAGTACTTCCAGAAAATAAGGGCTCTAAGAACTGGTTCGTTTAATGTATATTTGATAGATGCTATTAAGAGATATAAAGAACAAGTGTTGTAAAAGCTGCTTATACAGGGAATTAAGTAAAGTTTATGAATCATAGGTGTTGAGAAATAAAGAGAAATATACAGATTATGAAGTAAATTCACTATTAAGAACGATAATTGTTCTGCCTCGGCCGGACAATAAAGTTTATTCTATTCAAAGTAGTAATATATTATACGTCTCATTAGCAAAATAAAATAAGACAATAATAATAATGATAATAATAATAGAATATATTTAAAAATAAGATATAAAGAATCAAACCAAAAAAATATCAAAAATGTAAAAATAGAATAATTAAAAAATATTACAATAAAAATAAATTGTGTGTAAATACCATAAAATGCACACAAGGTCACTTGTAAAGTCCCTGCAGGATAATGGCTACAAACTCAGGATGCTAAGGTTATTGTAATTATATTTCTTATTATTATTCAGCATAAAGTGTTTTTCACAAAGTCACCCATGCACTTTCTAGGGAAAACAGCCCACCTTTCATGAATGTTGTCAGTAGTTTGACATCCGGACACAACCCTTCTCTTATCTCTTATCACAGCCCTCAGCCCAGTGTGTCAGAACGATAGAAGGGAACGCAGGAATATTCTCAGAATCCCCGCAACGTTTTGTAAAGTCACACCTACTGCAGTTTGAGAAGCATTTTATACTCTTCCTTCTCACGGTTTACTGTCACCTGACCTCCTAGGTAACACACTGTGATGATTCCTCAGGTATAAGTAAATGCATTTACACAGTTTAGTAGTAGTTTGCAAGTCTCTGTCACGTTTTTGCGTGTAAAAAAACTTGTTACAACAGATCTGAACACGAAGAAGCGTTCGGTGAGTCAGATGAATTCTATGCAGCTTCATCTTGTCTTTAGAGTCCAACCTCCCTGCCTCCTCTCAAACTCAATTGATTGATGCAGCAGCGACACACACACACACACACACACACACACACACACACACACACACACACACACACACACACACACACGCACACGCACACTTTAATCCCAACTCGACAGTCCCACAGTTGGACAGGTGAATCTGTCATTCACCTGTTGTGCCGTGGTATGACAAAGAGCTCTTTTGTGCCTTTGCAAATACACACACACACACATATACACATATACACACACACACACACACACACACATACACACATACACCATGTACATCACTTCAGGGAACATTACATTGACTTACATGCATTTCCTGGAGACTTATCCTAACCTTAACCAAAACCAACACATGCCTAACCCTAACCCTTAACCTTAACCTAACCAAGTCTTCACCCTAAAATTCATTATTCCCCTCATGGTGACCCCATAAGGGAGGCGAGCCCCCACACGTGACTGTGTAAACAGATTTAGGTCACACACACACACACACACACACACACACACACACACACACACACACACACACACACACACACACACACACACACACACACACACACACACACACACACACACACACACACACACACACACACACACACACACACACCTGATCCTGTCTGTGAACGCTATATTTATCTCGAGAGCAGAGTTGGGAGGGTTGCTTTTAAAATATTTAAATATATATGTATTCATATATATAAAAGTAATGTAACCTGATTACTTTCCCCTACTTTTGGATCACCTCGATGTCAAATGCAGTGCCATTAAACACAAGACAACAGAAATATCAATAAGATGTTTTTATTGAAGTGTATTTTTATGTAAGAGAACAATGTGACCTCAGAAAAGAAGAAACCAAGATATTTAGCATCAAACATTTCTCAACAAATGCTGGTTTAGTTTGAATTAAAAGGAAACACACAGTTGTTAATAAATCAGGTGTCAATAAAATAAACAATTAATGCAGTACGTCTACCCATAACATATCTGTATTTACTTTAAAATGTGTTCCTACATTGTAATCCTGCCAGTAATCTGCTAACTGTAAGGGTTACCTTTTCATTTGTGTCCTGATAATCCCGCTACATGTAATCCATTACTCTCCAGGATGCTCTGAAAAGAAGCTGAAAGAGAAACAAACACAGAGACTCCATGAAGAATGTAAATATGTAGTGTGTGTTTTCCGTCTTCTTGCTTTTGCAAAATGTATCTCAAACTCATCTAAATGAACAGAAAACTAGAGGCATGTTGGGAAATCCTATTATTCTTACTTAAAATCCTTTATTAAGTGTTTGTATTGACACAATTGGAATAAGGTTTATTGCCAAGCTGTTACTTACAAGGAATTGCATTAGGTAGACTGTATATAAATCTAATATAGAAAAATCACAATAATAATATGAAAAACTATAAGAAATATGTACATATCTGTATGTCCTTGTTTAAAATATGTTTAATTGCTTAGATGTAAATGGCATTTTATCAACCATCTCTGTTAAGATTTGGATATAGTTCATCAAATCAACCCGGGACACTCGACCGGGGAGGGGGGGGGGTGCTAGTGACTTATCCGACCGGCCCACATCATCCGACCGGCCCACTTCAGTACCGGCCCATCGAACGTCCCGATGGCCAGTCCGCCCCTGCAGTTCAGTTACCTCAAGGTGTCCATTTGTATTTAAATAAACCACATTTTTGGTTTAGACTGGGCATTTCCTACAAAATATTTTACATTTTTATTCAATTTAGTTTGTTTTATACTGAGTGTTTAGTACAGTACATGTAAAATAAGACATAATGTTTTACAAATCTGACATTGACCGAACAAAATAAGTAATTTTACTTCTTGAAAGCACCAAACATCTCCAATCCATGATAGGAAGTATCACACATCTGTGTTGTTGTGCTGTCCCAATGGAGCCAACTCAGGTTTTTATCCTTAAGGTGCCCCCCGGCCTTGCTCATGAGGCGCTGCGTGACAGATTCACTCGGACAGATTCCTCTGTGATAGCTGCCAACTACTCACCCTCACTCACATCGTTTCACAGATCGGCTCAGATTGCTTTGATCGTCTCAAAGTTTCTCAGTAGAGTTAGAGCCGCAGCGAGACCTGAACTGACACTAATCCAGGTTTGGATGTTTCCTAATAATCCTTTCTAGAATTAAAGAGGCCCTTTTATTCTTTTATGGGTTCTTTTCCCTTTCCTGTAGAGTGTTATATAGGTTTTTAGTGCATGTAAATGGTCTGCAAAGGCTACAATCCCAAAGTTACCTCCCTATGTAACACTCGTGCTTCTATTGGCGAGCGCTCCAACACATTGTACGTGATAGGCTAAGGGGCGGGACATCTCTAAGCCAATCCGTTTTTAAGAGTGCGCTTAAGACCTTCCTTTTTGATAAAGCTTATAGTTAGGGCTGATTAGATTCAGCCCCTAGTTTTGCTGATATAGGCTTAGTTTGTCGGGGGACATCTTACTTCTTCCTTCTCTCTGTCTGTACCTGTGTACTCCCATGTTCCGGTTAACCCAGCTTCCCCAAATTTCTTTCTTTTTGGTGTCTATATACGCTGGGATCCGGAGTCATGGATGATCCTGTTGCTGTGGTCCTGGATCATGAGTCCTGGATGGATATCCTCGTGGATTCATCTTCCTATTACACACACATGCATTTCCAAACATTTGGACTACCTATGTTCCAAATGTATTATCTTTTCAATTTACACACGGCATCTATTGCACGACTGTCCGTCCTGGGAGAGGGATCCCTCCTCTGTTGCTCTCCCTGAGGTTTCTCCATGTTCCCTTTAAACTGTGGGTTTTCTCTGGAAGTGTTTCCTTGTACGATGTGAGGGTCTAAGGACAGAGGGTCTAAGGACAGAGGGTCTAAGGACAGAGGGTCTAAGGACACAGGGTCTAAGGACAGAGGGTGTCGTATTGTCATACTGATATTCTGTACAAACTGTGAAGACAAATGTAACATTTGTGATATTGGGCTATATAAATAAACATTGATTGATTGATTGATAAGCGGTTGACCAATCACAACAGAGCCGTCCAGCTAACTAATCAGAGCAGACTGGGCTCTGGTTTCAGACAGAGGGTGAAAAGAGGTGCTGCAGCACAGACAGTATGAGAACAATAAAGAGCTTTTTGAACATTAAAGCATGGAGACATGTAGAGACACTACATACTGATATACACCTGAACATCAGCAGGAGAGGACTCTTTAAAGTAGAGACACTACATACTGATATACACCTGAACATCAGCAGGAGAGGACTCTTTAAAGTAGAGACACTACATACTGATATACACCTGAACATCAGCAGGAGAGGACTCTTTAAAGTAGAGACACTACACACTGATATACACCTGAACATCAGCAGGAGAGGACTCTTTAAAGTAGAGACACTACATACTGATATACACCTGAACATCAGCAGGAGAGGACTCTTTAAAGTAGAGACACTACATACTGATATACACCTGAACATCAGCAGGAGAGGACTCTTTAAAGTAGAGACACTACACACTGATATACACCTGAACATCAGCAGGAGAGGACTCTTTAAAGTAGAGACACTACATACTGATATACACCTGAACATCAGCAGGAGAGGACTCTTTAAAGTAGAGACACTACATACTGATATACACCTGAACATCAGCAGGAGAGGACTCTTTAAAGTAGAGACACTACATACTGATATACACCTGAACATCAGCAGGAGAGGACTCTTTAAAGTAGAGACACTACATACTGATATACAACTGAACATCAGCAGGAGAGGACTCTTTAAAGTAGAGACACTACATACTGATATACACCTGAACATCAGCAGGAGAGGACTCTTTAAAGTAGAGACACTACATACTGATATACACCTGAACATCAGCAGGAGAGGACTCTTTAAAGTAGAGACACTACATACTGATATACACCTGAACATCAGCAGGAGAGGACTCTTTAAAGTAGAGACACTACATACTGATATACACCTGAACATCAGCAGGAGAGGACTCTTTAAAGTATAGACACTACATACTGATATACACCTGAACATCAGCAGCATATATCCTCGTCACCAATTCACCACTTGTATGTCGTCAGGTGTGACTCTGACCTTGTTTAGTGGATGAATTCATCTTGAATGTCTCATGTTGACCCTCACCGAGGGCTTTATTTATCACGTACACTTGGCTGTGGAAGCAGGTCACTTCTTCACTGATTCTGACCCGTTTATGTAAGAGTTGGCATGTGAATCAGAACCTCTCTGAACACAAGCTTCCCGCCGGGTTTGATCTCTCAGTCGTGCTCCGGTTCTACTTTTGTTTTAGGCGGCAATTAGTAAACATGCGTAGCTACTCTGTGTATCGAGCCAGCGCGGCGGCACACAGAAACCCTTCAACTGTGGCTTTGAAACTCGCTCCGAAAAGGAAAAGTTTGGGGAACGTTAACAAGTGATCAAAGAGCAGAAGGACCGGTGTTCTCGGTCACGTCTTTGTTTCTGTGAGTCTTTGAAAGGGCGCTTTAAAGGTTGCCGAAACTTTGCAAATAAGCAGGTGCTTCATTCGGCAAACACTGACCTTCGGGAGGCAAACTATCACATGCGTTAAAGTTCAATTTATGGCAAAAACAAAGTTATAATCGCACCAATATTTCGTGATAATGATCTTAATTCAGCTTCTCGCCCTTTGGCCATCCAACAAAACAAATCATGCTGTCTCTTAACTAGGTAACTGCTAGCATTATCAACACCACTAAACACTTGACAGATCATTAAAAGCCAGTCAATATGTAATTAACATGTTTAAAAGACAACATTGGTTTAATTTAGACTTTAATTAACAAGTAGGAGACAGACAAAAACCAAATTGGTCATTAGATAACAGGAGAAAACGTATCTTAGCGGTGGATCAATACACTTTTGATAGTGGGTTTTTATGGCAGCTGGATGGTGTTACTACGATTAAGCAAAAAAACAAACAATATTTCAATTCAATTCAAAACCTTTATTTATCCAGGTAAAATCCCATTGAGATCAATGATCTCTTTTTCAAGGGAGACCTGCAGCAGTAGGTTCCACAAGAAGACATAGAAACATAAACAACAGAACAACAAAAGGACATCATACAGCAAAATGTACAGGGATTACAATTTACATATTTAACCACATGTACAGGTACCAACAGCATCTGATTGAGTAGCATACAACCGAGCTTTAAAAACATGTAGTGGTACCAGCTTGGTAACTTTCCATTCTTTTTGCAGACTGTTCCATGTTAGTGGAGCTGCACATCTAAAAGCTTTCTTCCCTAAGACAGTCCTAGCACTTGGCACATTTAATAAAACCACAGCATGCGATCTCAGGCAATAAGTACTTTCAATTCGCAGAGAGATCAGGGAGCAGATATAAGATGGTAGTTTATCCAACATGGCTTTGTAAATGAAAAAGTACCAGTGACTGAGCCTCCGTACAGTAAGTGATGGCAACACCGCCTTGGTATACAGTGATGCGTAAGTGCTTTACAATTGGTCACAAATCTCAGTGCTCTGTGATACGCAGCATCTAACTTGCTCAGGGAATGGGCAGGTGCATTCATATATAACAAATCACCATAGTCCAGCACAGGTCAAAAGGTCACAGAGCCTTTTCCTGGCCTCAAGCGAGAAACAGGACTTATTTCTGTAAAAGAAACCTTGCCTAACCCTCAGCTTAATACGTCCTCCAGTGCTACATTTGGGCTTATAAATTGGTCTTTTGGAGAACAATGGAGCTCTATGACCCACAGCAACATGTATCAGGTTTTGAAACACTTGTTAGAAGATACATTTTATGCTGGTTTTCGTGGGAATAGTTGACAATAAGTGAAATATGGAATGTCTGCACACTGATCTTGTATTGTAACCTCTCTCTCTTCTTTTCCCTTTTTCATTTTCCAAGTATACATGTCTACATTTTAGACAGTCAAGTATAACTGCAGTTCTAACAATCACTAGTAGTATGCATGATATACTGTATATTAGTCTTTGTTTCTTACATGTTGGTGACCATTTTAAATATTGTTTTCCACGTATTATCAAATCAAATCAAGTTTTATTTATATAGCACATTTATAAACGATTTTTGGTGGAGCCAAAGTGCTGTACATATAATAAAAATAGCCTACAGTAGAGACACTTTACAGCAAATACAACAGCACAGATTGTTCAGAATATCAGTATGAGAAAACCGACACCCTCTGTCCTTAGACCCTCTGTCCTTAGACCCTCTGTCCTTAGACCCTCTGTCCTTAGACCCTCTGTCCTTTATATATTGTATTAGATTCTGTTCACTTCCAGTTGAATGGGGCAGAGGCAGGTATGCGTGGATAGATAACGTTGGGTTTTGTGAATGCTTTTTTTCACACAATTGGACCGAAACAACTGTTGAATTGTTGTAAAGAGACCTGCAGGTGTGAGAAGGACTCGTGGCTCAGTTTGGAAAACGTCTGGTAGATCCAGCTTTTGAGGAACCACATACATCTGAAGAAAACTCTATACTAAGTTATTCCTCACCGCTCCTGAAGACTGAAAGCAGGTCTTCAGGATCTCACGATCAGGTAAGGCCTTACATCCCCTAATATTAATATTTCTTACATTTGAGCGAGATTCCCTCTGCAAAACCGACCACGCCCTTATAAGCACCGTCCATTGTTCTCCTTTCTTGCACATAGACAGAAACAATGGCTCTTATCGACAAGAGGCTGTAATATCTGTGCTTTCTGTATCTGTGTTTTAGCTTTTCTCACTGGGTTCTTCCTCCATTAGGAGTGTGGTAGTCTAATGATTGCTGCCCCCTAGTGAACCTCACGTCACATCAACAGAATGTGCTGTTATGATGCTTCCCATCATGTCGTGTTTATTTGAACAACAAAACAAACATTTTATCAGATCCTTGTCGTGGATTTTAAGGCAATTGTTGTCTCTGATAAATCCCTATGAAGCATCCTTTGGGACATTTTCCCACTGTCCTTTTGGCTGCTTTAGCTTCTATGGGATGGGCTACAACCACGTTTGTTTTTGAATGTGTCTTTCTATGCCCTCGGTGTGGGAGGAGGGAGTGGACAGGACCGTTTTGTGGACAAACGAGGTATTGGATTTCAGTGTGGGAAAGATGATGGTGGAGGACAGAAGAAGCTGATAACAGAAATATCAGAAAAGAAACTTTGGCAATAGTTTCGGGATTTTGTTCCCCCTTTCAACATGACAATGCCTCCATGCACAAGCTCCATTCCAGGTTATCTAACAAATGTATAACTAAAACTAATGTGTTTCCTTTCACATAACTAAGACTTAAAAGTGGCAAAAATATGCAAGGTCAATTTATTTCAAGGGACATAGATGAGGATGTCTGCTGTTCTTGGCTTTATAGAGGGATTTAGTGCTTTCAAACGTCAGCAGGGTGGAGGACTGTAGACATGTTGAAGTAATACTGTTACACGACCTGACTGCAAGAACACGTGATTGCCTCATCATGGGGGGAGGTATACAACTATACAGTGTAACACCATACTCTGTGTTACATACATCAGCTGTTATGCACACTGTTTCCTGTATGCGCTCTTATGGAAATGAATGGCTTTCTTAAAGAGGACACATTCTAGTGTCTCTACTTTAAAGAGTCCTCTCCTGCTGATGTTCAGGTGTATATCAGTATGTAGTGTCTCTACTTTAAAGAGTACTCTCCTGCTGATGTCCAGGTGTATATCAGTATGTAGTGTCTCTACTTTAAAGAGTCCTCTCCTGCTGATGTTCAGGTGTATATCAGTATGTAGTGTCTCTACTTTAAAGAGTCCTCTCCTGCTGATGTTCAGGTGTATATCAGTATGTAGTGTCTCTACTTTAAAGAGTCCTCTCCTGCTGATGTTCAGGTGTATATCAGTATGTAGTGTCTCTACTTTAAAGAGTCCTCTCCTGCTGATGTTCAGGTGTATATCAGTATGTAGTGTCTCTACTTTAAAGAGTCCTCTCCTGCTGATGTTCAGGTGTATATCAGTATGTAGTGTCTCTACTGGGTGTCTCTGTCTGAAAACCAGAGCCCAGTCTGCTCTGATTGGTTAGCTGGCCGGCTGTCTTGTGATTGGTCAACCTGCTTAGAGATGTCCCGCCCCTTAGCCACGTACAATGTGTTGGAGCGCTAGCCAATGGAAGCGTGAGTGTTACAAAGTGATGTCAAAGCCGTATTTGTTAGCTTAATTAAATATCTCAAGTATAAATACAAGACATAAATATAAATATATTCATGAAATTTAGTGAATGTTTCTCTCAAAGTGGTGAATCATACCGCAATGTAAATTCCACTTTAACTCCACTTTTAACTGGGACTTAGGCTCCTATCTACAGTATAGTACTATGAGCATTGGGAACTCTGTCAAACTCTAGTTTTATTTAAATCCAAATATGGGTTTTGTTTGCTTGTAGCAGTACTGTCAATCACAGCAGGGGTTCCTCTCAAACAAGCATTAAGGGGATGCTTTATTCTCAATTAAACATGCAATACAATCCTACTTACATTACTGGCCCAGGAGACATATCAAATAACTGACACTGTGATACTTTTCTGTTATCTTTCTCAGATGTTATGGGTAGAAACACATTGGTTACAAACCAAATAATGTACTGTATACACAACCTTTAGCCACAATGTAGAACTAGAGGAGCTCTAGTTACTGTAGTGAGATACACAGGAAACTCTACAGTCAAGTTACCCATTCAATCTGTGACTGTAAGCATGTGCTAGTCTAAGCTCTGGAGATTTAAACTAATGTTTCATGCTTCACCTGAGCTGAAGGGAAGTCGACAGCTGGGATAGCCCCATGAAGAGCAGTGATGTGCAAGAGGCATTTAAAACCACTTCCTGTGTGTTGGTTAGTCTGCAGGAAGTCACATGGTAGTTGCATCCTTTAGAGAGTCATTTCACGCTCTGATTGGGCTGCATGAAAAACACAGTGTGAGTGACCTCATATATTTAAACATTTCTAGAGAAAGGTGACAGAAAAGACAAAAATGAAAGCATGAGACGATGATATCAAAGTTCTTAAACAGGTTTACACAGCGACTGTAACTCTGTATTTGCAAGCTTATCTTACCCTGCTTTAGTGCATGATGGGAAATCCTAATTTTTAACTTGTGTAGTCTGTACTTTGACACCATGGGGATCTGTTAGAGATAAAGAAAAACTAGTCATTGAAATGCTGCAACAAACTCAATTATTTGTTATAATAAATGATTATTTCATTTGATATTCAACATGGGTGGAAGCTGTGGTTCCGGCTTTTCAAATAAATAAAAAACTCACAAACAACAAGGTCGATCTGGCTTTTAAAAACTATAATTGACTTGTTTTTTAAAGTTTTTTCTGATAGTTACATCATACTAAAGTTGCAGGCTTTATCAATGCAAAATTATTTGCTTTCTTAGATAGTGCTGGGTGAGAAGAAGGTGCGTTTGCAAACATTTTAAACTTCTCCATCTAGGTTAAAGTAGCAACACTTTCAAGTACGCACAACTTTGTTATTGAAAGTTGTTACTTAGGTTAATTACTCAACTTTCACCTGTCTGTTTCGTTATAAGTAATTTCGCAAAATGTACTCTCTATAAGTGCTTCTACTGTATATTTCTCAAGTATCTTCACATTTAGCATATTTTCTTAGCTGATAAAAGAGAATGGCAGGAGGAATTTCCACTTACAGTAAATGCATGTTGAGTCAGCATAAGTAGCAACTAACAACTTGGACTTGTGCAGAGTTCAAGTCTGTCAAGCAAAGACATCATCATTACTGTGTTTCCTTATCCTGAGGGGAGAGTCTGGGAGACACTGAGCTGCTGTTGTCTTCCTCTTTCTCCCTTTCTCACCCTCTGTCTGTGCCTTCTTGCCGTTCAAGGTTAAGTTACAGTGAACGCCAGCCGTAAGCAGAGGTGAGAGAAGTACTCAGATCTTGTACTTGAGTAAAAGTAGAAGTACGCAGATCTTGTACTCAGGGCCGCCTTAATGCACGGGCTGTTTTTAATTTTTTTTTAAATAAACAAAGTCTTGGCTTTCAGAATATGAAACTTTTATTTCCAAAATCACACGATAAATGTGTGAAGCTTGTAAAGGGAAGAAGACAGCTCTCCCTCGCCACTCTGCTGTTCTGCTGTTCCCATCCCTCCGCTGACATTATGAATGTAAGGCGTATAGTAATCATAGCTAACACGGCAGGGTCCGTTACAGTTTGTTTTCATCTGGTTTCAAATAAACAAAGTCTTGGCTTTCAGAATATTGAACTTGTTTCGGCAAATTCAGATGATAAATACAGCTTTGAAGCTTTTAACGGCAAGCGGAGAACGGAGTAACTTGACGTCTCAGCAGGCGTAACAACAGCTGGTGTTTCTCGTGAGGGTTTTCCCCGGGAAACAAACACAATACACACAAACGCAAAAATACACAAACACGTATACACACACACTCGCGAGCTTCCCCCAGACCAGTAATCCAAATGAAAATATCTTCCCTCCGTACTATTTTGATCATTTGCTCCGCTAATCAATCAGATCGATGGATTCCAGAGATGACTCCGTAACAGTCAGTGGGCACCACTTAACAGCCAATCAGAATGAGAATATGTTTCACATGTGACTTATTCAAATTGCGAGTGATTGAGTGACAGATGAAGGTTGTTGAGGAAAAAGTAGTTTCAAGACAAGCAGCTATTACAAAACATGCAGAGGCTTACAGGTTATTTTAAACCTGTAGGCCAGGATGAAGAGGAAGGACAGATGAGTTCTGTACCGAGCGGCAGCGGTGCCGGCCGCGGGGCCTCGGAGCCAAGTAGGCCGTCTGGTTCTGATAGCGATGGAGTAGCGGGAGAGGAAGAACAGACAGGAGGGACATTATCTGTTGGAGGAGATAGAGAGGAAGACGAGGACTTGCTACGTGGAGGGGAGCCAACGGCAACCGGACAAATACATGAGGGAGGCCCGATACGTCACTGATCTGGAGGTGAGGACCAGGCGCGCGTAGAGCAGAGTGGAGAAGGGCGATCACAGAGCCTGCCGAGGCTATACATGACTTTGATTTGTTGTTTAAATAGGGGGCCTACAAAACCCCAGGGCCTGATAGCAGGTTAAGGCGGGCCTGCTTGTACTTGAGTAAAAGTAGAAGTACCAGAGTGTAGGAGTACTCTGTTACAACTAAAAGTCCTGCATTCAAAATGTTCCTCAAGTGAAAGTAGGAAAGTATTCTCATCTAAATATAGTGAAAGACAGTAAAAGTAGTCGTTGTGCAGATTGGTCCATTTCAGAATAATATATATGATATGTTTTATAATGATTGATCATGAAAGTGTTCTCAAAGCTGGTGAAGGAGCAGCTAGTCTGAATGGCTTTGTAGACTGCAGGGTAGCTGGTGGATTTACTCCACGTGGAACTAAAGTCTGATTTAACACTTGATTAGATTTACCATCATTCATCCAGATCTGTGAAAAGGTATGAAATAAATCTAGCGGAGTAAAAGTACACGATCTACCTCTGATTTGCAGTGTGGTAGAAGCACAAAGATACTAGAAATGGAAATAATATTACAAGTCCCTATAAATTGTACTTAAATACAGTACTTGAGTAAATGTACTTAGTTACTTTACCCTACTGACTGTAAGCAACAAGCGGTGACCTCAGTGCGACTCCCTTAAAAATAGTCATCTTAAACCAGTTTTGGTTTGATCTATAACTTTGGTTTTCAGAGGCTGTGTTTATCAAAAAGCAACGCTATCCACCGCTCACTCAGATAAAACACTGTGTGAGAAGAAAGGGAGACAAGTTGTCGCTAAGTGTGGGGAAAACAAAGCTCTTAGAGAAAAATGTGACATCCAATGCTCGGGATTGTTTTCAACTAGAGAGTGGTAAGTACTTTAGGTCAAAGGTCACATCACAGGAAGTGTTGATATTCTCTTGGGGTTGTTACAGCGCTGACAGCCAAGGACGGGACACACTGATACGACGAGCCTTCCTCACATCCCACTGACACGTTATCTATCCAAAGTGACACTACAGCATCATGCCAAGGTCTTCTCATTTAGCGTAGTGCCAGTGTTTCTCTGCCATTTTTTAAATCTGCACAGCAAATAAAATAAAATAAAAAATGACAAATACTTTGAACAGAGAGGAGCTGTTCAAAGTCTTTGTCATTTTTTATTTTACTGTACATATTGCCTGTATTCAACATTGTCAACATCCTCTTCCACGATATGATTTGTACTCTGTACTTCTTGCAGTACTTTTATTGTTTTTTAATGTGTTTTATTGTTTTATGTCTTGTATATATTTATGTTGCATTGTTGGAGGAGCCTGGGACTTAAGATAAGATAAGATAAGATAAGACAAGACGGACCTTTGTTGATCATCACCGTAGGGAAATTCAGGTGTTATAGCAGCGACAGAATAAGACAGAAACACAGATAGTACATGCAGAAAAAGTGTGCATATGGAAAAAAGGCTTTGAATCTTGAAACTATCCCCCCTGAAATAAAAATTGCTCTTGTTTAAACACCTGTTTAAATTAAAGTCACACAGAATTTGGTTAGGGTCCTCTTTAATTTAGGTGTTTCTAGAATTGTCACCACCTCTAACAACGATTTTGGAAAAGATTATCTGTGCACATTATCAGAAATATTCAGCCAAATGACCAATATGTCCAAACTCTATATTCCCCCTGTGATTCCAACACTTAATATAAAGAGGAAGCCTGATACACAATGTGGACAATATCTGGTTTGCTTATATATGTTTACATTGTATTGCATTCTATTTCAATGATTGCTTTATTTTATTTTCGATTTTTACTACATTTCTTTCTTATTTTTTTGTAATGTTATTATAGTGTTCTTAATATAGTTCTTAATATAGTTCGCTTATGTATGCACCACGACACCAAGTCAAATTCCTCGTACGTGTCAACCTGGTAATAAACCCGTTTCTGATTCTGATATCCCTTCTATAAAATATGGGGGACATTCCTACATTTGTGTAATGTCTTTTGCTGAAAAAAAACCCAGAAATACCAATACAAATATTTGTCCAAAAAAAGAAGCCCTCTAGCGACGGTACTACTGGGTTTTGTCGTGGTTTATAACAGGGTTTGGTCAGATTTGTGGCCCCCGAGCTCGAGGCTCCTCGCACGGGACATTCCTGAACCTCCCTTTCGTGCCTCAGTGCGCAGACTCTCTGTCAGGCAGCAGGCTGACAGTATGGCGGCGGTGTGCAGCTGGAGGAAGGATGCTACTGTCGCCCGTCATGTGTCAATCGCCGGTAGGACGTAAATGGAAATTTGACGGGAAAAACAGAAGAAGGATTTAACGAGACAGGCGTGTGGCCGTGAGCTCCAAAGATGTCGAGACTCGCCGACTACTATCTGGTGGTCGGTTACGATCTCGACAAGCGAGGTGGGTCCCTTCAGTTAGCTGTTAGCTGCTAGCTTTTTAACGGCGTATTAACAGCCGTTGGTAAACAGAAGGAGGCGGGGACCGCGACGTTACTCTCAACTGACCCGCGCTAGGTGACGTCAGCGGGTAGTTAGCCGTCAACTTTACACCGAGGATGCGCTAGGCCTCTTGGGATTAGTGTGCTTAAATGCTAACCTCTGAGCTAATGTCATGCATTTCAAACAGGGACATACATTGAATGAACCACTCTAATGCAGTGGTTTACCTTTGAGGCATGTTTTTTTTATTTTAGGCATAAGAATAGGTGTTAGTATGATGACAGCAAAGTAAGGCTAACTTTATGTGCTAAGAGCTACGTGTTAGTCTGTGCCCTAAGACTGATTTATTCACAGTTTCAGCTCCATATTCCCCAGTTGTCTCTCATTAACACATATTTCTTGTGCAACGTTCGCCATTTAAACTTTGGACAGAATCTGCAGGACAGCGGGTTGTCAGTGTTGTGGCTGCAGGATCCTTAGCACTCACGTTATGCACTAAAACCCTGCTTATTTCCCCTTGGATTTTCTTTAAACCTAACCTTTTAAAACTGGAAATCGATGCTTCTCCTTGGCGGGTTCTGTTGGGTGTTTTCTTTGTGTGTGTTTTGTGTGGATTAACCCAGATTGCTTTGCCCCTCCCTGAGCCCCCTCGGACCGGAGCTGTGTTCCCTTGTGTTGTTGGGACGGGGTTTGGACCGTTATCTGAGCCCCCCCCCCGCCCCCATTCAGCTGGAGCCTTGGCCTAGATCTGCGCAGTATAATGGCGCGTTTAATCATGAAATATTCAACCCAACTATCCAATGGAAGCATGCATCTTGTAACGAGTCTTTTATATAGAGTGGATTTTCTGCCTATGATTTATTCACAAGAGGCAAATTGTAACATGACAAGTCCTCTGTGGCTAAAAGCCAGGCGGGGAAACGGGCTTTTATCTTGATTATACTGGAGCAACCGACATCTCTTTTCTCATTGCACTTATTATACCTTGTATTTAATTTTTTTAGTGGGGGTGAATACAGGATGTTATAACGTGGACACTGCAAACGCTGCAGAAACTCTCCTTCCTGTTCGACTCTGCCTGACTGCAATGCAGAGCAGAACGGGCCAGTAAAACGCATCTGGGACCCAGACATTAAAGCCTCAGTGGCTCTAATGAATCATGGCTTGTAAAACCAAACACTTGAGGGTGATGATGATTGCTGGCGTTGCCCTACTTCTGCTTCCTCTCTGCTGTTAGGTGGAGGCATTGGTTAAACATTCCCAATAGCCTTATTTGTTACCATCAGCATCATCCTTGCCGTTATGTAATGCACCGGCAGTAAACATTCACTTCCTATATTCATCCTCTGCAGCTAGATCGATACGATTCTGATACTGTCTTACGCTCTCATAGTTTGTCGAGATCCTCACACATCATTGCCAGTCCAGAGATGGAGAGTCATTTGACTGATTCTCATTGTGTGTAATCAATGATCAGGTTCTTGTGCAGCCTCTAGGTATCACGTTCGGGGTTGAATTAAGATTCTGACGCCCACGATTTCCAAAAATCTACAATCACTTGTTTTTTGAGTTTGAAATATTTCAGTATTTCATTGATTCTTTATTCAATCCAAAATCGTTCTTCAATTAAAAGTCGATTCTGGATCCGGCACATAAGGATGCTAATTACGGGATCCACTCCATTTAGCAGTACGCTAATAAATGTGGTGTTGCATTTAATGGCACTAAAGCAGTGCAGAGTGTGTATCAGATGATTGAGTTTCTATATATGAAAAGCTTTCTTAACTGATGCAATAATGTGAACACCCAAAGGCGAAGAAATAAACCCTTTACACCTTTTTAAGATTTCTTAAATCAAATGAGAAATAGCCGTTAACTATTATTAACACCTTGCATGGTATCTCAAAGAAAACACTTTTTAGAATAAATGGTCCTCGATCATAAGAATACAAGGAATTCTGAAGCACAGTGGAGTTTCCTCTTGTGTTTGAATACTTCGTACATCCTGTGTGTGTGTGTGTGTGTGTGTGACTGTTTGCTGGTTGTCACTCAAACAGTGGAATGTTTTGAAAGCGTGGGCACTGACAGGTTTTCAGGTATGACATCATCGCTGCCTCTCAGAGCGCGTACACAACACCCTGTGGGTGTGTACAAACAGGCAGAACCCTTTCTTACGCTCTTGTTCACGACTACAACCCCTTTTTGACTTGTTAAACAGATGCAAACCTGGAGGCATTTAAATCTTTTATCCACCCTCTGCATTTGTCTCTTAGGTGTCAGGTTGCTCCCACTAGGCTCAACCTAGATGCTAAGTTATGCTAGCTGGCTGCTTATGGGTTGGAAGAGTCCATAGTGGCTGCCGGGGTGTGGTCCCTCCTGTATAAATGTCTCTAGAGCATGTCACTGTGTTTTGACAGCGGTTCCTCTGCGCCACTGCAGCCGAATGCACATGCTGTCCAAGGGCCAAACAGGAAGCTGGGGAGAGGACCTGAGGGAGGCTCGAGTTTTTTTTTTGTGTGTGTGTGTGTGTGTGTGTGTGTGTGTGTGTGTGTGTGTGTGTGTGTGTGTGTGTGTGTGTGTGTGTGTGTGTGTGTGTGTGTGTGTGTGTGTGTGTGTGTGTGTGTGTGTGTGTGTGTGTGTGTGTGTGTGTGTGTGTGTGTGTGTGTGTGTGTGTGTGTGTGTGTGTGTGTGTGTGTGTGTGTGTGTGTGTGTGTGTGTGTGTGTGTGTGTGTGTGTGTGTGTGTGTGTGTGTGTGTGTGTGTGTGTGTGTGTGTGTGTGTGTGTGTGTGTGTGTGTGTGTGTGTGTGTGTGTGTGGTGTGTGTGTGTGTGTGTGTGTGTGTGTGTGTGTGTGTGTGTGTGTGTGTGTGTGTGAACCAGGAAAGGGGCGTGTCGGCAACTGTAAGGCACTCTCATTAAAGACAGTGGAGAGACACACACACACACAGATGCTAACATACAGGCTCTATTGTAGCTCCATCTGTGTGCCTCTGGCTGAGCAGTTTAAGAGTGTTGAACAATGCAGAATAGTTGTTTTCAGGCGTTAGTGACATCACACAAATCAGCCACTGAAGGATTACACACACACACACACACACAGCACAACAGCTCACAGTGAAGTTAGGGCCATTCACAACATTAGAAGGCAGCGCGGCACACAGACTGAGCACGCAGGCTTTGTGTTTACAAATCTCAGGTTTCCTCTGTTACCGCCTGTGTTGTCACGATGGTACAGTTGGGACATGGTTGCTACAATACGATTGTAAATAAATCAAAAGCTGTGAGGCATTGTTCCGTAACGTGTTCGTGGCTCTATATGAAAACGCTCACACAGCCTGTGCAGTATAACACGGGTCTCATTTAACCACTTGTGCAAGAAATGGTTACTTCTGGGTGTCAAAACTGGCTTTCATTGGGATTGTTGTTTTTGTGATTTTACTATATAGTTTTTAAATCTATACACATGACATCTGTTGCATGTCTGCCCGATACTTTTCCATTCATTCTGGAGTTTCTTTGGGGTTTATTTCTTTGTGCGCTGCGAGGGTCTAAGGAGGACAGAGGCTATGGTTTAGTTTGTGGTATTGGGCGATATAAAGACAATTGAGTCATTAAGAATGTTTAGGGCAGATGCAGATCCTGATTAAATAGGTTAGTGTTTGGTTGATCCTTAAAACTCGAGGAGACCACGTTGTCCAGAGATCTAACTTTTGCTGCGGTAGGTCTGTGCAAAATGGTCAACATCTCCTATCATGATATGGTTTGTTTCATATCCCGATAAGCACTGAAAAACCTGTAGTTAAATAATGTATGTTGCTTCTGTGACGCTGTTCCAGTGGCTTAAGGCAGCTTCGCTAAATGTTATGTTCTGCTTTGTGGGACAGCTAGCAGAGAGGAACCAGAGAATATTAGGGGCCTCATTTTTCTGTGAACGTTCTTTATACAATTAAAACAACGCAATAGTGACAATATCTCACCTAGGATTCCAATGAAAGACCGTTATCGTGACAAAGCTGTGACTATTTTATGTTTTGCTCACAGATGCACTCGGTAGAGCGTGAATGAAACTACATGCAGCTTGAAGGAGAAATAGAAAGCAAGATGAAGCTGCGAGTAAGAGTGTGTGTGTGGAGGAGAGAGGAGTGCATGTGTGTGTGTGATGCTGCTGCCAGCAGTGCCTGCCTGTGGGCAGCCACTTCCTCCATCGCTGCAGAGCTTTCAGGCTCTCCAGAAATAGCCCCTCACAATCTGCCTTTCATAGGGGTCCGAGTGACGCTGGCTGCGGTACTCTGTCGCTGTGTGTGTGTGCTCCTCTGCCATTCAGATGGCCGCCTGAATGTGTGTGGCTGTCTCTGGGTGTTTGCTGTGTTACCATGGCAATGTAACCCCATATTGGCCAGTGCGTTGCTAATGAGTAGGAATGGGTACCAAAACGGCCACATTTTTGGCCTCGCTATGGTATTGATTAGCCCCGACTGATACTGTTTCCAATTTGTTTAGATTTACCATTAAAAGATATAAAAAAGATCGATAAGCAGTATCAGTAAGAATAGTAGAACTGTTAAAATCTTAGCGATAGCCATCTCTAGTCATGACGCTCGTATATATTTATAGGGTGAAGGTGACGATATGGTGTGCTGCTGATATGCAGAAGTGTGTGTTTGGCTCTGTGTGTGTGTTACAGCAGTCTGGCTGTTGTGCTGAATACTCCTTTCTCATGAGGAAGACTGTGGCCCCAGGGCCCCAATGTGTGTATGTTCGTGTGTGTGTGTGTGTGTGTGTGTGTGTGTTAGGGATGCCCTGCTCCTTGGTGCTTTGATGGTTTCCCTGGAATTTTAAGAATTTCTGTCCCCTCTCGGGACAAAGGCTGAGTCAGTGCTGCTCACAGTCAGCCTGTTGGAGCAATCATTGAAATCCCCGAGGGGTGATTCCAGCGTGTCCGCAGCACACAGGATTTGGTGTGTGTGTGTGTGTGTGTGTGTGTGTGTGTGTGTGTGTGTGTGTGTGTGTGTGGTGTGTGTGTGTGTGTGGTGGTGTGTGTGTGTGTGTGTGTGTGTGTGTGTGTTGTGTGTGTGTGTGTGTGTGTGTGTGTGTGTGTGTGTGTGTGTGTGTGTGTGTGGTGTGTTGTGTGTGTGTGTGTGTGTGTGTGTGTGTGTGTTGTGTGTGTGTGTGTGTGTGTGGTGTGTGTGTGTGTGTGTGTGTGTGTGTGTGTGTGTGTGTGTGTGTGTGTGTGTGTGTGTGTGTGTGTGTGTTGTGTGTGTGTGTGTGTGTGTGTGTGTGTGTGTGTGTGTGTGTGTGTGTGTGTGTGTGTGTGTGTGTGTGTGTGTGTGTGTGTGTGTGTGTGTGTGTGTGTGTGTGTGTGTGTGTGTGTGTGTGTGTGGCTGCTGTGGGAAACACATCTCTGCAGAACCCCTGTGTGTCATGCTATAGACTGAGAATGCATGGGACAAACACTTTCACATGCAATGAATAGAGTTAGCAATGTTAGATAATTGTTTAATATTAAAACTATCAGTAAATCCTTATTTATTTAAAATGATGTATTTAGATAGAAAGATACTTTATTCATCACATATTGGGAGATAATTTTGTTAAAGCAGCAATGTGTTCAGGCATTACAAACTATATATATTATCTACAGTAGAAAAGACATGCACCACAATATAAAATACTCTTGATACGTTTGAATGTTATATAAAAGACCGATATACTACAGCAACAGTAGTAGTAGTAGTAGTAGAAACATATAGTATATCAATTACAGTTGTGCTGTCTTTATCATGAAGCATACCTAACCTCAAAGTCCTAAAGGTCAATGCGACACTAAATATTATTAAAGAGTGTCCGTTCCAAGGCTGTACTTTTAGTCACTGGTGTCGTTGCGAATGCCTGATGGATGTTGAATGATTTTCAATTTCAAAAACTCAGATTGAGTGACTGGAAGATTAGCTTTCCTCTCTGATACGACGTCAAATCCACCGTTTGAGAATAAAAGGAAATCGTCCTCCCAGACACCCACATCCGGCTCTAATCCCCTGCCTGTGATTGGTCAGAATATGCAGATTAAAGCACTGCTATTGGTCCAGACCTGGTTCGATGTCTTTTATCATTCTGCTGTATTGATGGCATGTCGTCGCTGCACACAGAGAGATTACATGTCCATCTTGTTCTGCAGTATTAAGAGCACAGTATCAGCCATTCATCTGTCTCATATTAGACCCTCCAGAAAAACGCGGGCAACGTTAAACCCCTTTACTATTCAATTAAACACATCCAATGTTTATTTATTGTAAAAGAAATTGGGCTATTTTAATCACACTCTTTCTCTCTCTCTCACACACACACACACACACACACACACACACACTTCTCCGCCTCATTCTGTTTTCATTTATTCGTTCGTTATCTGACCAGCTTCAATCTTGTAGCTTCTCACCTCGTTTCTTGTAGCCCTCGAAAGGGTTTTGGAGGTCGATGCCTCGGTGAACGGGAGTTGTTTGGCTTTCTTGTCCGCAGCAGCAGAAAGCATTTTCGAATGTTTGAATGAATCAAAGTGGGTCGTCACCGTCGATGTTCTCTTATGCTCCAACACACAGTTGCACGGGGTGCAGAATAGTTTACCCCCACTTTCGTGCAAGACATCGGGGTACTGCTTTGCCCGGTCTTTAGCAGAAATGTTCGTCGGTAAATGAGATGGATTAGATGTTTTCATCTTGGTGATTTCTCTCTCGTGTGAGCTCCACACGTTCACTCTACTCTACCTTCTGTGATGCGCGAGCTGATGACGTCGCGTCATCATCAGCATCACTTCACGTCAAGACGAGTTAACTTTGTGTGGAAAAATGCGGGGATTATGCGGCCTTTTAAAAAATCTGCGCCATTTTGCTGATTATGCGGTAAATTCTGCGATCGCAGAATCGCGTTTTTCTGGAGGGTCTCTCATATGCACAAAGATACATAACAGTTTGAATGGAGTGGCACTATGGTGTGAACGCTTGCACTACTCGGTACAAATGGCTGTGGGGTTCGTGATCTGTTCAATTGCAGACTTTTAAGATGGGCGAGAAAGATGAACCGCCAGTTATTTTAACAGCATAAGGAAATATGAGAGAGGGTAAATGAACTTCCAGTGAACAGTATTCAAATTGTATTAAAGGAGTATTTTTTGAAGTACCCTGGATTTATTTACATTGACTTTTTACCTTGTTATTGCATTTGTAATGAGAATAATGGAATTGTACTCCTTTTAGGTATCGACTAGTTATCCTCCAGACATCCCTCGTGTAAAAGTTGACTGAGGAAAGATGTGTTTAGGTTGAAATGATTTCCGGGTAAAGACTAAGGTCTGTGGCAGGAGATGGGAGGCGTGTGGCGCAGTGGGTTAATGCGCTGATCTTCGACTCAGAGGATAGTAAGTTTGAGTCCCACTGCAGTCAGCATGTCGTTGTGTCGTTGAAGACACTTCACCCCACATTGCTCCTGTGGGGATTGTCCACAGTATTGAGTATATAAGTCGCTTTGGATAAAAGCGTCTAACACGTGACGTGTAACGTGAGATAAGTTGTGATGAGGTGCATTAGCCCACCGTTATCGTGTTTCCTGTCGCAGTATTCTGGGCAAACATGCGGAAGTCTTGTTTGCCTCTTGCTCTTGAAGGGATGCTTACGTGTACAGCGTATTTCCTGTATGTCATTGTGTCTGTGGTCTAATCTGATTCTGTATTCAGAGAGCCATATCCTCTGCTAACTCTCACTGTACTCCTTCGAGTTCTCACCCTTCTCTTGCCTTTGTATGCTAACAAATGCAGGTTACCACTACAGGGTGACCCAGATGATTTAATGATGCATTTGTGAATTATTCAATGACCATTTCCTCTCACCATACCTCCTCCTGGTCCTTTTTAAAGCTCCTCCAGAGGCATGTGTGACAGCATGTGTGACAGCATCTTGTCAGCATGCAGGCCTTGTGTCTTCCTCATCATGTGATCGTCATCCAGTCCTTAACCCTGCCCCTGATTTATGTCACACTTGTCTCGTCATTTCTAGAAGTAAAACCAGCCTCAGTGTTCCGTCTCTGCCACTGGGAAATTTATGCATACTGGCAAACAGCGTTTCCGCCAGGGGGGCGTCTTGCCGTCGATCTCATTCAGCTTGTAACGCCCTGAACTCGAGCCGAGGGCGTCCAAAAAATTAATAATTTGAGAGAAGATCGAGAGTTTTTATAGCTTGAGATGATGAAAAGGAAAAAGGACAAGGACATCCCTCTGTTGGAGGGGCAAAGGAGTCTGGTGGGATTATTTTCGCCGTCAGCAAAGTAGGGCTGCTCAATTAATCGTATTTTAATCGCAATTACGATTATGGCTTGCAACGATTACGAAAACAACGTAATCGACATAAAACGATTATTTTTACTTTTTTTTTCAAATAATTTTTTTTTAAATTAGTTTTTCAGTTGAGTTATACTTAGAGTTCAGGGTAATCAACTGTTAAAAACATACTGTTCACATTTGTTTTCTCCAATAAATGGATGTTTTCAAAGTCAATGGATAATCGTTTTTAATAATCGTGATCTCAATTATTGACCCAAATAATCGAGATTATGATTTTTGCCATAATCGAGCAGCCCTACAGCAAAGCGTGTTCCTGTGACGGACAGTGTACTGGGGGGCGCTAGTGGAGCACTGCGAGCCTCGCAGCGGCGAAACTGAGGCTCCGTGGTAAACTGTGGTAACATGACGAGCCGGCTCTTCTTAGTGAGCCGAGCCAAATGATCCGGCTCACTAAAAAGAGCCGGAATTCCCATCACTAATACGTACAGAGATAGTGTCTATAAAGGGACGGCTCAATTCAAAATGCAAGTCACGTGACACGACGTGACGTCAACCTATTTCCATTTCTTTGATTACACATATGATCATTGTACTAGTGGAAACCAATGATTCCTAAAATAGCTATTTGTTTGCCAAATCTTCAATTTCACATGAGTTGAATTTGCATTTTGAATCAAGTGCAAAGGGTGTGTTTGTCTGCCATTTAAAAACAATTCAAACATAATAATTATAATACATTTTATTTTTAGGCGCCTTTCATGACACCCAAGGACACCGTACAATTTGTTAAAAGAAGAAAGAAAACGCTAAGCAACAGAACATGATAACAGGAACAGGAAATCATGGAGGAGACAGTCAAGTGGACACACATGAAACATATAATGGGGAGCACTACAGCGAGTAGGCAGATTTGAACAGGTGGATTTTTAATTGGGAACATGACGTGTACTGATTTAGGATCAGGATATAAGTGAGGTGTGTTCCTGTTCAGTCCCAGACACTTCTCAGAGTGTGTGGAAAGTAGACGGTGTGTGTCCTGTGAGCATTGGCAGGTTTCCCCTCTCTTATTTGACTCAGTCTAAAGCAGAACGTACTTCCAGACATCCACCTGTAGCTGCACAATGAGAAGTGAGCATCTAAAAGTCATCTTATTATTAATCATCAGTCTGTGAGTCAGACCTGGAGTTAGCCTGCTGTGTAAAACTGAAACGGTTGTAGTGACACTGTGTGCCTCTCTGAATCCACTTCCCCTCCTGCAAAGCCTTTCATTCCTGTTCTTGGGATTCGGGTAATAGAGAGTGGGGGGCGTTCGTTTGCAGGAAGGATTTGAGTTTACTGAAGAGCTTTTGCACAAAGAAAATGTCCAACATCTCCAGGGCGACGGTACATTTTAGATGAAGCTAGTTCTTTCCGCCCTGATTTGGTTTCTTAATCACAGCGTCACTCAGACAGTTTTTAACGTGGACATTTTGTCTTTGAAATTCAAACTCGATGTCAAGGTTGCTGACTCACACTCCTCCATGAGTGTCGGTGCATGCATGTGTGATTGTGTAATTCAGACTGGGGACTGGACAGCAGAGGGTGTGGATATAATGATGTCATAGTGTTCACGCCAAAGGTTTAATGCATTGTTCTGGTATATCTTTCTTCTGATGACTGTTTTGAAAACAGATTCCATCCGAACTGACGTCAAATCGGCAGCAGACCCACAGAAAGTTGCTATCAGAAACAATGCCTGACGTGTTTTGGACGTAATCTGGCCTTTGTTTACATTAGCTAGCCTCGCTAACACTCAGAGCTAACCTGTACTGTAGAGCACATGTGTGTTTTAAAAAGCAGGACATAAAAAATTATAAACCCGCAAGAGTAAAAGCATTTGAGCTCCATACTGTTTCAGAAATAATCCTTGATGTGGTTTAGAACAGGATGGCGTTTTATCACAGCAGAATTTAACTTTATCTCCGGTAGAATTCTGATCAGGCATTAGCTCCGCCTCCTCTTTTTTTCAAGCTAAGGACCCAAGATCCGCGTTTCTCTAACAGGGCTGCAAAAGAGGGGTTTTAGCAGTATGAGGCGTGGCTACAACGGGAGATCTGTTTGGTATTTTGAAAAAAAACTTCCCAGACATGTTTTGTGTAGGTATGGCCCTACAATATATGTTTCAAATATAGCATGATAGGTCCACTTTAACAGTTTATCAAATATTGTAATCCTACACCAAGCCATCATGGTATCTTTATTGACTTTTCCTTCTTTAACACACACTCAGAAAAACAGAGCTGTTGCTAACACGTTTGCTAACTATCCTGATATGATAGCTGCAATAAAGTAAGGTTTTCATTCTCATATTTACTAAGAAACGTGAAGTGAAGTGCTTCTATTTTTTCACTCACGACCTTAAAAGAACAGCAACGCTAAGTTAGGGGGAACAAAAAAGACTTTTCAGCTGCAGTTATTTCAAGAACTGTCTGTAAATGAGTTACAAAGTCTGTAAACTGTCTCACACAAAGTAGTCCAAACACATTCAGAGCGTCGCACACATCTACACACTGACCAAATTGTATTCCCTTATGTTGTGCATTGTTGCAAATCTGCACACACACACAAACACACTGTACGTGCACACAAAGACGCACACAAACACACAAAGGGCTTCGGAGCTCTTTTGTCTCGATGACTGCAGTCACCGTGGAAACCGCCTGATGTCGTGTCACTGTGGTTTGGAAGTCTGTGCACGAGAAGCCGTGGTCTGGTTCAAGAGACACACACACACACACACACACACACACACACACACACACACACACACACACACACACACACACACACTGTTTGACCCACATTTCCTCTCTTGCTCCCGTCTTTCATCTTCTGGAGGCCTACCTCTATCTCTCCTTTCCATTTTGAGTATTTTTTTTTTATAACGTCTATTCGACCGGGTTATCTTAAAGGTGGAGTAGATAATTTTGGAGAAAGCAGCTCGAGATCGCTAGAATTTGAAAATACACGACTGGAGAAAATCTTCCACTTCCTTACAGAGCCCCTCCTCCAACACACATGAACGCCCACATGACCAATGAGGGCACGAGATAAGTTTGTGCACAGATGGAAGGCTGACAGGCAGGTAGGCCATCCAGTTACTTTAGCCGGCTCAGATGATTGGTCGTGCTTTTTACAGCGCCACGGCTTCCACAGATGACATTTTGTTATGGATTTTTTGTCAAAGCACTTCAGATATTCATTGCTATCGGGATGTTAAGAGCATTCCATGGAATATAACAAGTGTATCTCGAGCCGGTTTCTCAAACTTACCTACCCCACCTTTAACATATGTGTTGGTTTTTAAAAAGCGGACTGAACCCGCTTGGTTGTTTTGAGGCTCTGTTGTTGTTGAATGTGGCTGGCATGACGCTCTGATTGTATCTGTAGCGTTATCCTTGTTTAATGGTTTTCTGGTTAACGCAGCCTTACCAAAGCTGGTCAAAATGTCCCTTTGTAGTGTTAATATCAAGCTGTACTTGGCACATATTGTAAAGTAAACACAAATACTTCTGTTATGATGGCGGCGTAAGCGGACGCTAGTTAGCCAACTCTCAAGATGATTCAAAAGAACCCACAAAAGTCAACTACTCATCTAAAATAAGAGTCTGCTCCCTGTGGTTGCTCAGCACTGCAGGAACTGAATGCACTGACTGTGACTTTCTGATTGTGTGGTTCACACTGAGAACACACAGCTGCTGCTCCACACTCCTTCCAGTTCACGAGGTGGACGTAGGGCTGTCCCGAATACCATTTTCCGGGCTCCGGATATTCGGTAGTAATCAGCAGCGAATATTCAGCCAGCGCGGGGTACCGTGTATTTTGGTTTTTCCACGGCATTCATTTTGTTATTCTACAGTATTGTTGTTTTATAGTTATTTGTTAATGTAACCCAATTTGTGTTCTTTGAAATTGAAAAGGATATCGTGTTGTGTTTGTTACTTTCGTTGCAGTTGTATACGTCTGAAGTGTAATTTGGCTTGGCTTCCTATTTTGTATGGACATGCTTTTATTTTGAAGGAGAGTTAGCGCTGTTGACAGGAAGTTGTTGTTGCTATGGAAACAACGTGACGGAGATTAACGGAGAAAAAGTCCTATCTACATATAAAGATATAATACGAAGACGGAGAAAGTAAACAATAACGTTATGGTTAAGTGTTAGCACCCCCCGAAGAGACACAAGCTCTTATATTGGAGTTTTCAATAAATTCAATTTGCCGAAAAAAAACTAACGAATAACGAAATTGAAACCCGAATAGTACTCCAACGAACGAATATTTGGGTACAGCCCTAAAAAATAACACACACTGTGCAGGAGCCTTACAGCAATACGTTTGATTTGAAACCTTTCAGAGGTGTTAAATCAGGTTCTGGTGTTGCTCGGGCTTTCAGACTCTTTGTTAGTGCTGCTTGTTGGAAATGAGGGGATGAGATTATGAGTGTGGTGTTTGTTTGAGCTTTTAAAATGACTGACGAGAGCTATTTTAGATTACCGGTAGATTCAACTTTATTGTCATTGCACAGTGTACAAGTATTAGGACAACGGAATGCAGTTATTATCCAACCAGAAGTACAAAACAGCGTTATCTGCAGTACAATATAAACATATACATCCCATAGTTGTGTCTGTGTGAATGCAAAACAAGACATGCAACGACAGGCTTTCCAGGAGCAAGTAACCCAAGATGCACGGATCAAAACCTAACATACAGCTTATGTATATAACATATGCTGGAGGAGGGAACCAGAAAAAGAAAGCAACAACAAGCTGGTGCCAAAAAGTCTATGGAGGTAAACGATGCAACAGTTCCCGCCTCAGATGGAACTCAGTAATAACCTGTTGTTGTTGTTAGGCAACCGATCCAGCTGATAGTTGGACGTCACACATTCCTGCGATGCCACTGAACTCTGCTCACATTCCCCTCCCCCCCCCCCCCCTTTGATACACTACTGATAACTTTATGTGCTTAGCTTTGATCGTGAGTGTGTTTCTGCACTTCCTGTCAAACATGTCATCAGCTCAGTGAGATGAAGTGTTTGATGATGTTGGTTTGTGTGACTCAAGCCTTTACTACAGTGAGAGGAGTGAGGCCTTAATTAGAGATGAGACGCTTGTTGAATTAGGGTTGTACCCGAATATTCGTTCGTTGGACTACTATTCGGGTTTCAATTTCTTGATTCGGATATTCGTTTTTTTTGAAAAAAATTGAATTTATTCAAATCTCCAATATCAACGTAAGAGCTTGTGCGTCTTCGGGGGGTGCTAACACTTAACCATAACCTTTATCGGTTACTTTCTCCGTCTTTATATGTAGATATAACTTTTCTCCGTTAATCTCCGTCACGTTGTTTCCATAGCAACAACAACCTCCTGTCAACAGTGCTAACTCTCCTTAAAAAAAAAAATTTTTAATTAAAATGTCCATACAAAATAGGAAGCCAAGCCAAATTACACTTAAGACATATACAACTGCAACGGAAGTAACAAACACAACGCAATATCCTTTCCAACACAAATTGAGTTATATACATTAACAAATAACTATAAAACAACAATACTGTAGAATAACAAAATGAATGCGTGACTAAACTGAAATACACGTGTTGAAGCGGTTCACTGCTGATTACTACGGACACCCCCCCCCCATGCGTGGGCCGAATATTCGCTGCTGATTACTACCGAATATCCGGAGCCCGAAAAATGGTATTCGGGACAGCCCTACGTTGAATAAGACATTAAATATCTAGAAAAATACGAGAAATGTGCCAAATTTTTCACGAGGTTGGAGACATTCATCATTATCATCATTATCAAATACCCTCCTATTGTTTACTGAGTTTGCAGCATGTTGTGAGAGGTATAATCCAATTAAACAGAATAATTATTACCTATGTATCACAATTAGCTGGATCCCATTATGATAATGTGATACGGTATCAGTGTGTGATACAGATAACAGTGATTTTCCATCTTTGAACTGCTGACCTGCTGCATGCAAAGGTTGCTTTAGCTCTCAGTTGATTGGTGGATTAGTCCGTGAGGTAACAGGCTTGCCATTTCCTTTCAGTTTTATGAGCTAATTCAATGTTGGCTCAGGCTCTGAAATCGATATCGGGATATTCTCAGGCTCAGCAGGGATGGTACACTAATAAGTAAAATATTATTGACTGTTATGACGAGTTGCTCCGTGCTGTGGTTGTGGTGATTTGTTAGCGTAATTTCTCTGAGTAGTTGCTGGTTTTGTAAGGTCCTTAGGAAGCATTTAAGTCGTGTTTATATTCCATGGATTCCTTTCTAGGCCGGCACACATACTTCCCGTAATCAGACTGGAGGGGAAATGAGCCTCTTGCAACAAGGAGACACTTAATGCATCCAACATATGGCTTGTTTCTGTGGTGGTGAGAAAACGACGTGTGTCTCTCCAAGCAGATCAGAGACAGAATCACTTTAAAATTGACAAAAGTAAAGAGGCTAAATATAAATTAAAAGGCATGCATATTATATTACATATAGAAATGACACTTTATGAAAGGTACCCATCCAGGTGGACAACAATAAGTGCAGTAACATAGCAAAATTCAAACAAGTGTACCATGTAGAAGTAGGTTGATAGCAGCCAGACAATGAAAATGAAAGTATATATTGCACAGTTTTTTTTACAGATGGTGTTACAGCAGTTGAATTGTCTAACTAAGAGATAGCAGCCAGTACAATGTGTGTGTGTGTGTGTGTGTGTGTGTGTGTGTGTGTGTTCCTGACACACCTACAGCTCGTCATCCTCTGACAGAACGTGACAGCTGACACATGCACTGCTTTTTAAGATCTCTGTCTGCACAACATGATTCGGCACGAGGAGTCACAGCCAGAACACCACCACACACACACCGGTCCACAGATAAGATAAGATTCTCAGGCGTTAATAGCAGCAACAGGGTCAGAGTTAGAAACGGAGAGTTAAAGAAGGCGTGACTGTGTGTTTTGGGAGCTGGCCTACTTTCTGTTTGTGTTGTGTCTACTGTGCCTCTGTTTAAGTTCCCTTAGAAAAAAGCCCCGAGGCCTTTTGAGTTCTCTCAGGCAGCTCCAAGGTTTCGTCGCAATGCTGGTGATAGTATTTGGGAATTTTGTAAGTTTAATGCTCGATTTACATCCCCTGTACGAGGAGGATAAGTGTATTCTGTGTGAGGATGAATGCTGCCATTAAGCAGTCTGAACGCGGCTGAAAGACAGGCCTGTGCTGGTTGCATAAGTCGGTCTTTGTCGTGTCATTGTGTTACTGTGACCCGGGCCAACAGGGGAAATGGCCTCATTAACATGCAGCAAATAGGCATTTTAACACTTCCCTCTACTGTTAAACGGGAAGACATGGACTCCTTTTAAAAGACCAACCTGACAATGAATGAACAGGCATGAAAACAGCTGTTTCAGAGCATGATCTGAAATGATTTGTTACCTTTGCAGTTGTAATGTTGGTACGTTGGCAAGTTTTCTAGTGTATTAAAAGATTGGCAGCTACCCTGTATTTGTCGTTCAGTAGCTAGTCCTCACATCCAGTCTGTAAACCTATCTCTGAAAGAAACACAATCAGTAAGAATGCTTAGGGAAACAAACAGTCTAAATAACACACTCTAACCTCTGTGTTTGTCTCTCAGCCGTCGAGGGTGAAGGTCAAGGTCGCATTCTCCAGCGGTTTCCTGAGAAAGACTGGGAGGACAGCCCCTTCCCACAGGGCGTAGAGCTGGTAAGTCAACACTTAGAGACACATAATGGTCAAGTGTATAACAGAGGGTTAAACAAGGCAATGTCGTGAGGGGTTACATTTCCCGGGCAGCTCATTTTATTCCTAGATGCAAGAAAACACGAAAAAATTAGGACTGATTGAGATTGATGTTTATTTATGTAGTACAACTCAAGGCATTTCAAAGTGCTTCACAACAAGTACAAAATAAACTCTCCAACACATTGGAGGTGATAGGCTAAGGGGAGGGACAGCTTTAATCACAACAGAGCCAACCAGCTAACCAATCAGAGCAGACTGGGCTCTGGTTTAAGGCAGAGGGTGAAAAGAGGTGCTGCAGCACAGACAGTATGAGAACAATATAGAGCTTTTTGACATTAAAGCATGGAGACACTACATACTGATATACACCTGAACATCAGCAGGAGAGGACTCTTTAAAGTAGAGACACTACATACTGACATACACCTGAACATCAGCAGGAGAGGACTCTTTAAAGTAGAGACACTACATACTGATATACACCTGAGCATCAGCAGGAGAGGACTCTTTAAAGTAGAGACACTACATACTGATATACACCTGAACATCAGCAGGAGAGGACTCTTTAAAGTAGAGACACTACATACTGATATACACCTGAACATCAGCAGGAGAGGACTCTTTAAAGTAGAGACACTACATACTGATATACACCTGAACATCAGCAGGAGAGGACTCTTTAAAGTAGAGACACTACATACTGATATACACCTGAACATCAGCAGGAGAGGACTCTTTAAAGTAGAGACACTACATACTGATATACACCTGAACATCAGCAGGAGAGGACTCTTTAAAGTAGAGACACTACATACTGAAATACACCTGAACATCAGCAGGAGAGGACTCTTTAAAGTAGAGACACTACATACTGATATACACCTGAACATCAGCAGGAGAGGACTCTTTAAAGTAGAGACACTACATACTGATATCGTTCCGTCAGGTGATCTTACGAAAGTGGACGTTTCACAACCTGTTTTATTGTGTTAATAACAGCCTGGACGAATCAGCCTGAGGTGCTGTGAGGTCATGTGACTGAATGCTGTCTGATACGTCACCCATGTTGGTATTTACACCATCTCCATCTGATTAATGTCCTCCTCCTCCTCCTCCTCCTCCTCCTCCTCCTCCTCCTCCTCCTCCTCCTCCTCCTCCTCCTCCTCCTCCTCCTCCTCCTCAGTTCTGTCAGCCCACTGGTTGGCAGCTGTATACTGAGCGACAGCCTGCCTCTTTCTTCGTGGCGGTTTTGACCGACATCAACTCTGAGCGTCACTACTGTGCCTGCTTCACCTTCTGGGAGGGCCTGGACAACCCACAGGTGAGTTTAATATCATGTGCAGAAAACATGCATTTATATGCTCTTAACCCCCCCAGTCTTACTCTCTGATGCCTCATTTTCAACTGTGTAAAGTACATCCTCTCTGAAGTGTGTGCATAGCTTACAAGAGGCGACCTTTGATAGAGGGTAACCAACTCACAAAAGTGTTATTTGAGAAAGGGACATGGTTGAGTTTTTTAATTTTAATTTAATTGTATCGTTGAAGCAAATTGTCTTTATTTGGCAGGAACAATGCAAAGTGATGAACACTTAAAACATTAAAAATGTGTCAAGCGTACCCAGATTTAGCTTTGAGCTCATTTCCATCCGCAGTCCCTCACATACAACATTTAAGAAAATTACATTTTACAAACATAGCAAAAACATGATATGCAAGAGAGCAAGAGCAGCATACACAAGTATTTACCACATGGCAGTACCATGTAGCAGCTACGACATATAAGGTGCAAGAGGAGATACCCCTGTGTAACTTAAAGTGCATTTAGCGGTGACCGCACGTCTGTTTGTTTCTCAACCATTCTTTGAGTTGACCTTTGAAGCTATTGAGGGTGGGACAATCCCGTGTCTCATCTGGGAGGCTATTCCACAAAGAGCTGACTTTAACGCAGAGGACATTTTGTCCAAAAATGGTCCGTCTACGTTGGACCTCACAGTCTCCTCTGGTTTGTGACCTAGTGCAGCGTCCAGTGTGTTTTTTGTGGATGAATTCCCCTAAGGGAGGGGGGGGGGGCAGTCCATGTAAACATTTATAAATAAAACACATACTTTTAAAAGACTTAAAATTGTCAAAACTTAAGAAATTGTGTTTTTCAAGGATGGTACAGTGGTGGTATGAATAAGGCTTTCTGTCAAACACCTTGACAGAGTTAAAGCAGGATTACTAACAACACATGCTGTATTCTATAACTCATGTTAAAAAGCACAAGCATGGCTAGAAGCGGGCAGAAGGCTAACATGTCTTTTATGCACTATACCCCAGCTGTAGGCAATAACACATGAAAAAAGCAAGTTTGAATATTTTATAAAAATTAGGGGACATTTACAAATAATTTAAATTTTTTTCCAAGTTTCAGAAAGTTTTACAAGTATTGGAAGAATTGGGTAATGTTATAATCAATTGTAATGAGAATAAAGTGATTTGGATGAAAGGTCACTATTTTAAGAACCGTCTGAAAGGATGATGGGTGGGCAATATGTATCTGCTCTGATGTTAGAGTAACATCACTCCCGCACGATATATCGTTTCGTTTGTAAACCCTGTGTGTAAACAGTTTACAGGCTTAATGTCGGCAGGATAGTGATTTTTATGCACTTTAACTCCGTTTTAGGCAATAAAACATGAAAAAAATGTAAGTTGAATTTCGGGTTTGGGTTGTGGAGTTCAGATAGACTCAGCCAAGTGGGCAATATGTATCTGAATGAATGAAATTCAATGTGTAACACAACCATTTAATACAATCTTTGAAGTGTTTCACCTACCATCACTGCCAAACGGCTATGTTGGAATAAATGTGTGTCTCTTTCGCTGCATCACTCCCCCACGCTATATAATTTTGTCTGTAAATCCTGTGTGTAAACAGTTTAAAGTGTTACCGTGGGCCTGATGTTGATCTGTGTCTCTGATCTGTGTCTCTGATCAGCTGCAGAAGTCTGAGGCCAGCGAGGCGGACGAGGTGGAGGACGATCTCTCCGTCGTCAGAGCCGCTCAGGTCTTCGCCCCCAAGAGCCTGGTGCTGGTTTCCCGCCTGGACTACACCGAGGTGTTCAGGGTACGTTCAGGGACACACGCAACATATAATAATACAACTTTGTTTTGTATTAGATCAGATTGGATCAGCCTACTCACTGTAGTGCTACATGTTCCCTGCACGGCCCTTTTGTTAAACCTTTCCTTAGAATATTTGATTAATTGTAAGGTGTCCTTGGGTCCTTTGAAAGGCGCCTCTAAATAGAATGAATTATTATATTTGATGACATCTACAGCCACTGTTATCAATCAATCAACAGCTGTATTAATCCCGCAAGGGGCAATTGGTTGTGAGCCGCTTATGTCATGCACACAGGCAGGAACATACAGGAAGAAAGCACGCAGATACACCCGGGAGCCTGGATGTGGATCGTTCCAATTTACACCAATAGTTCATAGCATCACAATAAATAAGTAAATAAATAATCACGTTAAAATAATCAAGAATTTAAAGTTTTGAGTGCAGAGGGGATGTGTCTTAAAGGTCACCTATCATGCTATTTGTAGGCAATAGCATAGGTCTCGGATATATAAAAAACATGTCTATGAAGTGTTTTGCTCAAAATATCAAACAGATATTATATAAATATAATAACCTAACCCGATGAGGTCTTAAAATGTATGGAAAGGGTCTTAAAAGGTATTACTTTTGACTTCAGGATTCCTGCATATACCCTGTTTTAGTATATATACATACAAGTATACAATTATAGTGGAATAATTGCAATTTTCTGACTCTTACTCGCCACATGTCCTATAATTGACAGCATACACAAACACTTTTCTTCAACACAACATTTGAATCAATGCTCATAATTAAACAATGTCTATAAAGTAACTGCACCAAGTTACACTCCAAACAAATCTCTAAATGATAAAGGCAGCCGATGCATTGTTTCACATTTAGTAGATATGACATTAAACAGTAACATGCTTTAATTGAACAGAACTGCCTGGGTCTGATCTACACCGTCCACGTAGATGGCCTCACTGTCCCCATGGAAACGGTGGTTGGAAATCTCCTCACATGTATCATCCCCATCGCTGGAGGCTCTCAGGTAACTGCTTATCTCTTTACACACACACACACACACACACACACACACACACACACACACACACACACACACACACACACGGGCGTCGCAGCCATTATATGAGGGTGGGACAAGTCCCCCCCACTTTTTGAAATGATTAGTTTAGACCCCCCCACTTTTACCATGTGGAAAGTCCGTGAATCGGTCTATCCACTCGCCGCACTTTGTAGAGCGCTGTGTCAGTGCTTCACTATCAAATCCATTCCACTTGCTTATTGAGAGAATGCCCAAATCAATGAAACTCCGTACCATGTTTTCACTGCTGCTTTGCACCAAGGCAGATTCTCCCATAGCGCGCGCATGTTCAAGGAGTGTTGTCATAGTTGGACAGCTCAGATCTGTTGTATGAAGCGATGCCGGTAGCGGAGGTAAGGCACACACACCAAGTGTTCAGGAAATGGTTAATACAGCGAAAATCAAAGCTGACGATCTCTTGGTTTGATGTGTTTTCTCCCCCAGACAACATGGACTTAAGAACATTCAAACTTTCATAAGAACTTTCAAAGAAGAGGAAAGTAAGTCATCAGCTGGTAGCAGTTAATCAGTTAGCAGTGATGGCGGCGGCGGCAAAAGCGTCTCACTTCTAGAGAGGAGTTTCGTCTTTATGTCATGATAGAGAGACACAAATACTGAATAGTTTGGATGAGAAAATGCATCGAAATGCCAGGTTACTAGTATTTATCATATAAACAGGGAACATGAATAACCGATCTCTCTGTGCTCATGGCAACACCATGATGTCCATGTAGAGCCGCAGTCAGTGTGTTTTACTGGAGCCTCAGTTCGATAAGAGATTATTTTCTGAGTTCTTTAAGGTACTCTCTCTCAAAATGGTAATGTGCATTATGTTTTAATTATACTTCTTATCATTCAGAAGCTTTTTGTGTGTTTATGTTTTACTGAGTGCTTACAGGCCATTTCCATCCCAGCATTCAGTTAACTATTTTCTGTGCACATTACATAGACTAGCTAATATTCTACCTACTGGGACTTTGAGTCTTCAAAATGTCCAATGTCACAGACTGGGACTTACTTTAGAGTCAGTTGTATTTACATTCAGTATGACTTGTTATGATTCAATGTGAAAGAGTATACTGCTCAATAAATAATGATCACTTCACCACCTCTCTTGACATCTAGGCGCTTGAGAGTGAGTCAGAGGCAGAACAGGGACAGTGGAGAGAGGTCCGTTGCTGAGGTGAGTGGTGAAAGGGAAATGACAGTTTAGAGTGAATTGTGATTTGGACTCTAATCCCAGAATGTTAAGGAAATCAGTGGGGATATTGAACAGGAAGCATTTCAGTCAAGGGGCATCATGTGACCAATATAGACGGAAGAGCAACATTTATTTGAACATTTAAGTCAATGACACCATTCCTAGGTGAACTTAACATCCGTATGGAGTCAGATCAGTCTCAATATTAATAAATGCTCACAGAAGGATTCACAAATGTATTTTGCGATTTATATATAAATGACTCTCCACAACGATATCTCTCAATGCTCTCACAAATATTTATTGTTGTATAAATGTACAAAAAATTGGCATTTAAACTGCTTTTTATTCATTCAAAGACGGCTCTGAATTAATAATCAAATATGTTTCCTTTCGTTACTACTGGATGAAATTACAAAATGTACCCATCATTTCCCTCATGCTAGTATAGCCACATACAAGTATCAAACCACCTGTTAAAATGCACCAGAATACAGGAAATCTATTAATTTTTTCGTGGGGGAGGACCCCCCCACCCTCCATTAACAATGGCCCCCCACATTCAAGATGCTTCCTACGCCCATGTACACACACACACACACACACCTTCACACACTGCCCTACGAAGGCAGAAGTCCTGATTTGGTGTTGAAACCTGCTGCATCCCCCTCCTCCAATTTCATTTCCTATGCTTTGCCAGGTGGGATTCTCTCCTTTTTTGCGTTGCTCAGCAGCGGAGCTTCTTCAGCCGGCGGTAATACAGCATGTTCTGCAGCCATGGCTGAACTTGCATCAGTGTTAGTGTGGTACAAAGTATTAGCTGTCAGGCACCCTCATGCTTATATGTATGTATACATGTAGAGCAACAAGCTCGAGTAGTTTGCTTCTTAAGTGCCTGCACATTTCTCCGTGCATGCATTATTGAATAATTGATGAATCTTCAGAGTGAGGGGTTAGAGCTGGATTTGCAGCCGTCCCAGAATCCCCTGCGGTCTTGTAAACACACTCTCGAGTGGACGTTTAAGCAAATTGTCTTTTCCATTATCGCTTATTTCACATCTTTGGAAAACACATAGATTCTTTGTGTTGCATAACAGACACACATCAGGTCATTTTATAAGCATGACCCTATAAGAAAACAACAGTCCTTCTATTACTAACCGGATAAACTAAACAAATATCTTTGAGTTTGTGTTGTTTTTTAGATTAATACTTGTTCTAGTGTTGTTTTTGTGTTTATCTTTGGATAATTACCAGATAAATCAACATTTATTCAACATTTATTTTTTTTATTCTTAATTTTTCTCCCTTTTTTCTCATATTTTTTGTTCAAATCATGTTTTTTTTTTTTACAATATCTCCAGAATCTGCTTTTTTTTCCACACATTCATGTTCATGGTGTGCACACTTAAAAAGGAAGGGTCTACTTTCCTCCAGATGCACATGGGTTGACTGCTGTCCAGATGTTATAACGTGTGTGTGCTTTACACCCCTCTGTGCGCTGGTTCCTCTGTGTTACAGACAGAGGAGGCTCCAGTTTGTAGTTTAGTAAAGGTTCCTCAGGCGTGTGATTGGCTGCTGGCCTGTCTCCAGGTAACTCCCGCTCGGCTTCACCAATCAGCAACCAGCTCAATGATATTGATTCTGATAATCTGATAACAGCCTGGATGTCGTTTTTTCCTTTTGAGGAATATGTTGTTGTTCTTGCACTCAGTTCAAATCATGCGATTGATGGCGCTTGATCTATTTTTAAGCTGCTTTTTTTGTCGTTTGAAACATTTCACTTTTTCATCCCTTATATTTGTCATAAACCTGAGTTGTTGCAGCTTTAAAAAGGCCTTTGATTATCAAAAGTCAAAGTCAACTTTATCGTCGCAGAGATAAAAATTCTGTTTCTCACTGTCCCCAAGAATAAGAATATATAAAAATACATATGCTAATATATATATATATACATACGCACCTGAACACCCACTTAAGTAAACATACATACACACATTAAGAGGTATAAAATAAAAAACAGTCACTGGAATACTTGCCGTCATCTTTTATTTTATAAGTTGTTTCCTAAATCTCACACACACACACACACACACACACACACACACACACACACACACACACACACACACACACACACACACACACACACACACACACACACACACACACACACACACACACACAGGTTGTATTTGAGTTGTTGTGCGACCATATGGAGCAGCAGATGGCTTCCTAGCAGCCGGCACAGTGGCTGAATGATAGGATCGGATCTTATCAGTTTTCATACAGACGAGTCTTATGCACATGTGAAAACACAAACACTCATTGATTCTCACACTCCCAGTTTGTCTCAAACACACACACGTGTACACGCACACTGATTCTTGACGCCTGCTTCTATCCCTTTAAGGACAAACCGTTCTGTGTCTCTAACACTAAGCACACAGCAACACACACTTACACACATTCCTGCCACCGTTAAATCACACAGGACTTCTATCAGCCTCGCTTAAATGTCTGTCATTACTTTCCTACACACACACACACACACACACACACACACACACACACACACACACACACACACACACACACACACACACACACTCACACACTCACACACTCACACACACACACACACACACACACACACACACACACACACACACACACACACACACACACACCCACTCACAATAACTCAAGCAATGTGACAGTGAATGTATCTCTGCCACTAGACATTAGTCATGGTAACACTAAAAATAGTTAGCGTTATATTACTCAGCAGGTTAGAGTATCTGTATTATTCTTAGTGTCTCAGAGGAATACAAGTAAACCTTCATTTAAAGAAATTCAGTTCAGCCCTAATATGTAAGGCAGAGGTGTCAAAACTCTCACTAGAGGTTTATTGCCTCATAAGTTAAGTTATAAGTTAGCAAAATCAATCAATATTTGATAATTGATGATGCTTTTAACAGCCTACATCTCAGCTCTCCAGAGGGCTTCATGTAATACGTGGAAATACGAAGGGTCTACTTCAAGCTTGTTTTTGGAAATAAGTTATAGGCTTTTTGTCTCAGCTAAGATTTGGTAGAAAATGTTCTCATCTCTATTGGACTGAATTTATGGGCTCATTAACACATTTGAGATATATTTAGGAAGTACAGTATAAGACGAGCTTAGTTTCAGGTGTGGGCCATATTCCATTATACTTTAAGAGTTGGCTGAGGGCCTTTTAAAAATGGGCAACGGGCCGCAGTTTGGACAACCCTGATGTAGTCGTAATAATAATTCATTTGATTTGTAAAATACCTTTCGTTAATAAAAGCAACCCCAAAGTGCTACAAGGGGCATACAATACATACTTAAACACGTGTGTAAGTGTTCTGCTCTCCACAAATACAAAAATAAATATTCAAAATATATTCCACAGTGTTTTGTGATGGAGGAAAATTAATGTTAGTTGTGCACAGATAACGTTAAATCGACCGGACTTCTTTCCGCGGATTGATATGGCAGCACATAGTCCCTTGATTCTCCCTAGCAACGGTCTGTTAGCAAGAATTAACAGACCTCTGGAATGTCAAAATTGACCAATCAGAATCGAGTATTCGTAAGCTGTGTTTAATAAATAAATATATATAAGGGCTGGACTGAAATTCTTCAAATTGATTTCTTCTTAGCAGAAGAAAAGTACGATCATTTAAATATTGTGAATCGAGTTGGCACTGAATTTGGTATTTAACCTTGTTATAAGTGGGATAAAGTGCAACTAGGCTGTGTGTGTGTGTGTGTGTGTGTGTGTGTGTGTGTGTGGTCAAGTACATGTAATCTGCATTCCCCCCTCTACAAACTATATGATGGATCAGCCTAATGTTATGTCTCCTGTTGTTTATTAAGAAGTAGAATGTCATGAAACTCACCTGTTGCTGTCATTGTGCTGCTGAATGCCAATACACACACCACTTTGTTTTGCATGTGTGTGTGTGTGTCCGATGTTTTTTTGTACACAGCATCATCGTGCAGTTCATGTTTGTGCAGCTTCCTTGGTTTGCCCTGCAAGACATTATCGCCTCATCGTTGTTCAGCCAGGATTCTCTGTGCCCTCCCTCCTGATGTTTCTAACCTGTGTCTTATCCTGCGGGGTGTGTGTGTGATGGTGTGTGTGTGTGATGGTGTGTGTGTGATGGTGTGTGTGTGTGTGTGATGGTGTGTGTGCTTGTGTAGCCGGGCCAGGAGGAGACGGAGGAGAGTTTGGTACGCCGGCCTGACTTCATTCTCCTCTCTTTACCAATCGTAGCTTCCTTTTGTCTGTCACCATCCCCCCTCAGCCGGTCCACACACGCCTCCTCACTGCAGGAGAACCAATCAAAACGCTTTGATGCAAACTCAATATGTGACCAACAACTGATCATTAAGGTCCTATAACATCTCAACGGTCTCCCATTGAATCAAAATAAGGTGTAGGTTAATGGTGTCCAATCAACTTCGAGTTGTTTTTAATAACCGTGTCCTTCCCGTTTAGCCTTTGTTAGCATTAGATATACATTATCAGTAATACATGGTTTTAGTAAATAGTGTCAAACGTACATAAGGTCTTTAAGAGTCTTGTTATCGGACCATACCTAGAGATTTGAGAAGCAGAAAACAGCTATTTCAGATTTTACTACTAAGTACTTAACAATTAATTGGATATCTAAATAGTGGACTTTTCCTGTTGAATTCATTTGACAGACAGTTGCTGCTTTTAATAGACCACATTTAATAGAAGCTTATGCAGCTATGTAAATAGGAAATAAAGACATTTCTTGTTAGCATTTGCGTTAACATTCCCACTTATTATTAAAGCCAAACGATGAACAACAACTCAGCTAATAATCAGATGTTGGATCACAGGATTGAGTTGCTCGCCTCTGCTGCTGCTGCTGTAGAGAGCATGACATAAAGCTGCACTGTCCTCCACCTCCCAGCTGCACACAGCCACCCTGACTGGGAACAATGGTGAAGCATCTGGCTACAGATTAGAAATACACCTCTGATTTTTACTGCGGCTCAAAATAGTCCAGGTGAAGTCATTTCATGTCGAGGTCTGGGATATTTCATTATCTCACAACCCAGATTTTATTTGGCCACTACTTGTGCAAAACGAGGGCTTATAAAGCATTACCTGACATTTTATTCTTGCACATTCGAGGGTGAAATAGCATGTCTATCAGAAATCCTGTGCACGGTGACCGGGTGTCATGTGATCGTGCTTCAATGTTGTGCTGCCATGCTGTATTATTGTGCCCATATTCTATTGATTTACATTCAAATGATTCCCCTTTCCTCTCAGGTTTTTAATCCAAACCACACGAGTCAATATTGATTGGTTTTGTCTGGAGTGAACTTCAGGTCAATTTGCCTAATGGTAGTTATTAGACGCAGTGCACCAGAGATCCAGGATTACATCCATGTACTAAGCAGCATCTGTGCTTTACACAAAGACACTTTCCAACCTTCTCTAGAAGTTAATTTTCCTCCAGGACACGCTTCACGGCCCGAAATGAATCATCCGTACAGCTTCCCTCTGATCAATCTGCTTTCCCCCCGCGCTTACATTACACTGCCGTGGAGAATCTCCAGCGCATGACACCTGCCGTGTGGCATAACGACTCGTGGATCAGGTGGTGTTGATCAGCTGGAATGGCTTGTGTGTGTTATTTGTGATGCACCTGCTAAGCTTCTGGGATCCTCCGTCACTCTGTGGCTGCTCACCTGTGATTGCACCTCACGCGATGTTCTCTGGGTTTCTCACCTCCCTTTTTAACCCCTTCTTTTCTCTCCCTCTCTCTCGACCCGTAGAGAACGATCACATTAGGTGCTGGCGACCGGCAAGTCATCCAGACTCCCATCGATGACGCACTTCCTGTCAGCGGCAGCACCGTGGCGCAGCTCTTCAGACAGCTCGGTATGGTTATGAGAAATTAGGAAATAATGCTACATAGTGTTTAATTCAGATTAAAGTGTTAAATCAAACTCATGTATTTGCTAAATGTTGATTAAGATAAATGCGGTAATACAGCTGGAAGTTTCTACACATCAGATTTTGTATAAGGGTCTATATCTGTTAAAATATTTCCTTTAACTTACAGGACTTTTGGTTGATTTCCAATCCTTTACTATTAAAGAAACCACAAGAAAAACTTTAAATTATTATTTTTTATTGTCCAATTAGATTTCGAGAGCTTGCCATATTAATAATTAACCGACAGACCCTTGTGATGTTCTACCTACATATTGACCTAGAAAACATTGGGAAATTGTGAATTAAAGATAATTTTATGCGGCTGATAATAAGGTACATATTACAAAGATAATGCAAATAAACCTTTTCAAAGCGCAATTTACTTAATAATTAACAAAAAACCTCGAAATATCCTTGATGAATAAAACATAAATTAAATAAATAATAAATAATGTCACTCTTTTGTAAACAGTGAGTCTTCCAATGGTAGGAATCCATGTCCTGGTTATACTGGCATCATGTGGGGACATTCTTAAATTCACAAATATTGTTTATAAGAATATCAGTTTTTTTGAGGACGGTAAAAGTGGTTGACGTAGGAAACCTTATTAATGTGATGATAATCGTTTCAGGTGCTTAAAGGCATTTAACAAAGGTAAAAAAACAAGAATTCAAATCAATCAATAAAACCACATTTAAGGACACAACATCAATCAGAGTGTAAGATAGAATAGAATCCTTTATTGTCATTATCCAGGTGCAATGAGATGGGTGGAGCTAATCCTTTTATTTTTAAGGTGCCATCAAAAAATACAAAACAAGAGACTGAGTGTGTATTTGTTGTGTCCTTCCCTCCTCTCCTTCCCTCCTCTCCTGTTCCCTCTCCTGTTCCCTTCAGGCATCGTGAACGTTTTGTATCTGTTCTGCGCCGCGCTGACGGAGCATAAGATCCTGTTTCTGTCCAGCAGCTACCAGAGGCTGACGGACGCCTGCAGGGGGCTGCTGGCCATCATGTTCCCCCTCAAATACAGGTACTAAGGATGAGATTCCTTTATTGTCACAAAATTCCAAGCATTCCCGACGGTGCAGTCACACATAACAGACGGTATAAGTATCATTTTGACAAGCTAAAAACGTTTAATATATAAAGTGACTATAAATTGGACCGTACGCTTATAACACGTTATCATACAAGAACAATACGCTCAAGGCAGTAAAACAAGTCAATAAGTAAGTTATGTATTTATTTATCAGTGCAGTTGATAATTACAAAACTAGATTTCAGGACACCTGTATCTCTTTGTGAGAGAGCAGAGTCAAAGTCAACTTTATTGTCAATCTTTCAGTTTGTGTGTACAGACGGAGAGATCGAAATACCATTTCCCACAATCCCGAATACAAATATGAGAGTATAAGAGTTCCCGTTAGCCGGCAATTATCGGACTATGACCAGTAAAATATGCTGAAGACCGGCAAATCTAAATCTCTCCGGTCAAAGTGTCCGATCAAAATAATTTCCCTTTAGCGCAATACCGCATCAGTTGCGCAACTTATGTGACAGACAAGAATAGTCAATTCTAATGTCTAACACGTAATGTGGAGAAAGAGATGTCCTGGATGGGTTGATTGTGCGTTGATCTGTTGGTAATGCCTCAGGGTTCCGGTGGGCATGTAAACAAATGCATAATGCTGCGCTATACTTTGCGGCCTCACCCGGTTGCATAGCGACACTCATTAGCTAGAACTAGCTGGATCTGATCGATATGGACATAAACGCGAGTGAAGTCTAATCTGATGAGAGAGAGAGATCAGCTGCTGCTGACGAGTCGACACGCAGATGCATGATCACCTGCAGCGGTGATTGGAACAAAACACACACTTCAGGTTAGAATATCACACGTAGCTATTTTAATGACCTCTCAGTACCGTAACTAGTTATAGATATGTTTAGTGTGAGAGAGATTTAGTCGGGTCACTCATTACTGATCCGCGAGCTGCATGATACTGGCGGGCTGTCAGGAGAGGGGGAGAGCGAATATAAAGTTGCTTTCAAATTCCCATCCCTAACTTATACATATGCACACTTTAAAGGTCCTGTGTCATGGCCATTTCTACTGATCATCATTCCATTGTTGAGGTCTACTAAAATAAATGTATATTCTGCAATTTTCCAAACTCACATTGGTTTCTCAAACAGCATCTCTGATAGTATGTGCATTCACTCTCTGTCCTAAACTTCTTGTTGGAGCTCCTGACCCCCCCCCCCCCCCTCCCTGTGAGCCCAGTGGCCGTCTGCGAGACAGCGAGACACAGCGAAACTCAGCCTGGGCACACACACCCGCAGCCTGGCTGGGAGTTTGTGTGTGTGCCCAGGCTGAGTTCCGCAGTGTCTCGCTGTCTCGCCGACCCCACACCAGTGAGCCAGCTCACAGTGTCCCGCTCCTCGCAGCAGCGAGCCTCGCAACGTCCCGCCGAGTGTGGAAGTCCGCGGAGTGGTCCAAACGTAGCGGCTCCGCGGATTGGTCCATTTGATTTGATTTGGACCAATCTGCGGAGCCGTTACGAAATACGTTACTATACCCTATATATAGAAGTAAGCAATGGAAAAAGAGAAATCCCCAACGAGGCGTTCTGGGGCAGCACAGACAGGTCTTCTCTGTGTTAGAGCTTTACTCGCTACAGGGTGTACTTTGAGGGTTTGTGACTCTGCAGACCGTTTACATGCAGAAAAAGGGTAATAACTGGAAAAGCATGACATGGGACCTTTAAGACATAAATAAAAGCACAACAATCAATATATACAAAATAACAGTCACTTCAGTATCTTAGGGAAATGTACATTAGTGCCAGACCATCCATAGCAGCGTAAAGGTGCTGAATCTCTTCCTGTTTGCTTCCCTCTCAGCTTCACCTACGTTCCCATCCTGCCGGGGAAACTTCTAGAAGTCCTGAGCACCCCGACCCCCTTCATCATCGGGGTCAACTCCGTCTTTCGCTTGGAGACACAAGAGCTGGTGAGTTCCTATCTCTACGACGTGATACACAAATGCAATAATACTTTGAAGTGTATAAGACAAATGTAACTCTTGTGGAAAATGCATCCTGCCGAGACACCCACACGTTCACTCCTTAATGTACATGCTTATTATTATATTATACTGTCTCATGGGCGCTTATCCTTTTAAAATCAACATGTTTAGTGTCGTCACGAGTGATGGGTACCGAGCCCGCTATTAAACGGGCCCCGGGGCTGAATTATTAAAGACCGTGGTACCGTTAAGCTCCGACGTTATCGACATATCAAAAGATTTATCATTATATTGCAGTTTTAGTGTCGCCTAATATGAAAAATCAAGGGGTCTATGATGTATTTTCGATCTTTCCAATCCAGACGAGATCTATCTCCCCATCTGTGTGCGAGGGGGCAGGGCAGTTTACACACACGCAGCTGCTACATGCAGCAACACACACACACGGAGGAGATGGCGGAGAGAACCTTAACGACACCCATCCCTAATCGTCACACAGCTTAAAGTTTTACATTAGGGATATTTAAACATCCAGTTAAAGGTTATAACGAACACAATTCCCCACATTGGGGTTACATCGATTTCCAGTCATTAATCATCACAGCAGGCTCCGTCTGCCCTTTTCCAGCTGCGACACATAACATGGGATTTAAATAAAGCACTCATGGTGTCAAAAGCTCAATGAATAGTTTTATATTTTGGCCTCCAACAAAAAGACGGGAATAGATTGTTATAATCAGACGGAGAGGACTCGATAATCGACCCTACAGATGCATCTGAGTTTAATTACGTTGAAGATAACGGTTCATGTAAACTCTCGCTGACCCGTTAAGCAACGCTTCATCCGTCTTTTCATAAGATGCTCATCTGGCCTTTTTGCTACCAATTCTGACACAGCGCTCCGTTACAGACCGGGCCGAGATAAATGATACCGATGTGTACACGACAGAACTCACTGTCTCTGGGTCTCACGATCAAGGACACTAACTGCTGTTGTCTTATTAAAGCTTGATGAAAGTGTAATGAACCCTCCTGTTGGAGACTGTATCTGCCGCGCTGACGGAGCCATTGTCCCACATCACAACGAGCCGTGTGTGTGTGTGTGTGTGTGTGTGTGTGTGTGTGTGTGTGTGTGTGTGTGTGTGTGTGTGTGTGTGTGTGTGTGTGTGTGTGTGTGTGTGTGTGTGTGTGTGTGTGTGTGTGTGTGTGTGTGTGTGTGTGTGTGTGTGTGTGTGTGTGTGTGTGTGTGTGTGTGTGTGTGTGTGTGTGTGTGTGTGTGTGTGTGTGTGTGTGTCATGGCGAGCGTCCTTTAATGAGCGGCTGTCGACAGAGACGACATTGTCTCTCTGTGTTTTGTCAGTAATCATGCTGCCGTACTCGTATCAACGGTCTTCCTTTGGGCAGAGATGAAACGTGTGTGTGTGTTTTCAGTTGGACGTGATCATCGCTGACCTGGATGGCGGCACGGTGACGATCCCAGAGTGTGTCCACATCTCGCTGCTGCCGGAGCCCATCCTCCAGCAGACCCAGACCGTGCTCTCCATGGTAGGAGCTCTGAACACACACATAACACACTCATAACACAGACATAATAATAATAGCTATAATAAACTGTATTTGCAGCCCAAAGTGCTTTACAGAACAAGAAGAAAACACAACAATATTAAAATACATATCATCAATCAATCAATGTTTATTTATATAGCCCAATATCACACATGTTACATTTGTCTCAGTGGACTTCACAGTTTGTACAGAATATCAGTATGACAATACGACACCCTCTGTCCTTAGACCCTCTGTCCTTAGACCCTCACATCGTACAAGGAAACACTTCCAGAGAAAACCCACAGTTTAAAGGGAACATGGAGAAACCTCAGGGAGAGAACAAGATAAAACCATTAAAAAATATATAACAACACAGTAAAACATGGACAATGATATCAGTGAGATAAATCACACATAACACACACACTGCTACTGAGTACTGGGAAGTCCCATTGACATCCAGTGGGTTGCTTAGCAATAACTCCCCCAGTAGTAGTGCTGTTCCTTTCATGCCTTTTTTCCCACTGTTTTTGGTCTAGATGAATTTTACATTAGTGGATTTAATTGATGTGTAAGTTCAACACATAAAACACAAGTTAAAGGTGGGCTAGGTAAGAATGGAGAACCCAGCTCGAGTGCGCTTGAATCTGAAAGTACGGAGCCGAAAAAAATCTGCCACTTCCTCACAGAGCCCCTCCTCCAACACACACGAACGCGCACATGACCAATGAGGGCACAAGATAAGTTAGTGCACAGATGGAAGGCTGACAGGCAGGTAGGCAGGTGTGTTCATATCAAACAAAGCCAGTCATATCACTTTAAAGCACTTTACTGCAGCTTCCAGGACTCCAGTGCCGGCCCATTCTGAGAAATGCTTTTTTATCAGAATGTAAACAAAGCAGCTTCATTATTCTCTAAATTGATATTTGCAGAATGCATTTCTTTCCTGCCTTCCCCTTTGTTCTTCTGTTTGTGACACATGGCGGGTGTTACTGTCAGTCCGTGGCGCCGCTGCAGGAAGCGGCTCTCGCCTGATGATCAGGTTACTGGATACGCTGCGGATTGCTATGTTTGCTGTCCAATTAAAAACACATAACAGGATAGTACGGTGAAGTTCCTCTGCGAGCGTCTGGAACACTTTATAATGTTTGATGACTGATATCATCATAAGTGTGTGGCGCAGTGGGTTGTGCGTTGTGCGTTGGTGTTGGAACAGGGGGGCACAGGTTCAAATCCCACTGCAGTCAGCATGTCGTTGAGTCCCTGAGACACTTCACCCCAAATTGCTCCTGTGGGGATTGTCCACAGTGTTGAGTCTGTAAGTCTGTTTGGATAAAAGCGTCCTAACAAGTGACTTTTAACGTAATGTAATAATTTCATCCAAGCTGCCTTTTCAAATGTTGTATTTATTTTCATTATTTGAAATTTAAACCACAGCCTTTCATGTTTTTTTATAATCTTTTAAGCCAAATGTTCTCCCTGATTTGAACTTATTATGATATTATAACAGCTCAATGAGTTTCCTCTGCGAAAGTCTCGAACACTTTATATTTTTTGAGGAAATGTCTCTGATGCACTTTAACTAATTTAATTGTAAAGCCGCCTGTTGAATTTTTTTTAAATTTTTTAAGTAATTTTTCTTCAAATGTTCTCCCTGATTTGAACTTATGATATTATAACTATTAAATTAGCATCGCTATCCATTACATTACATGTCACTTGTTAGACGCTTTTATCCGAAGCGACTTACAGACTCAATACTGAGGGAAATCTCCACAGGAGCAATTTGGGGTGACAGGGACACAACGACATACCGACTGCAGTGGGGTTTGAATCTGTGACCCCCTGAACACCTACGCACAACCCACTGCTCCACACGCCAGCTCACATGCTGCACACACTAAAGATAACTCGTCAGTTTATTGAGTTTTACAGCGCTTATAAAAAGTATTCACACCCTGTGTTGTATTCACTGTATTGGATAATGTGTGAGGATGTGAGTTTAGTTGTATCGCTCTGATTACCAGAAAACCAGACATACAGTAAAGTCCACCGCCACGCTAGCAGCTTTGGGAGGATGTACTTCAGGGAAATGCTAACATTATAGCATGCTAACATACAGACAGTAGTTGTTGATGTTGTTCTGGAACAAAGTGATGGTGAAAAATACTATGCAATAATAAAAAACTCCACAAATTAGTACGGTAAACAAATACACGTAGAAACTCAATCTTTGAAACATCAGGACAAACATCTCATACAGCAGTGGATTGTCTTGATTGCAGTTGTGGGAAAATCTTCATCACGTGTGTTTACAACGTCGAGTCACGCCTTCCTGGATAGCCTTTGTTTGCTTCTGTGTGATCGTCACGTTTAAAACACGATGATTAATTGTCATGTGATTACTCGTGTTGCTGGTAACCCGTTTAGCGAGGGACGGTCTTCCCTCTGCTGGTTGCTCAGGGGTTCATCACTGAGGGTGGGATGTGTTTATTTAGGAGAGGCAGAAGCTGGCATCACGGCCATGTTTGTGTTTGGATGCTGCGAGGTGTTTGGGAATCAGACGGGCTCTTCCCACGGACTCTCGTCTTATTTGAAATATCTGCGGTAAAACAAATGTCCTTTTTTCACTTTACTAAAAGCTGAAATGACAGTCTTTCAAAACAGCTACAATAAGTTCTACAGTGGCATAAAAGGCTCTTTTTACATAAATACATGTTGCAAATTACCGTAAGAGTTCACACGTATGTTCACTCACTACACATCTATATATATAATATTTAGATTTTTGATTTATTTATAACGTTTTCACAAAAAAATCCATGACATGAACCTGGAATTATTGATGAGTTTGTATGTAATGACCCATAATGCATCATTCTGCATCTCACCTTGTTGGACACACACACACACACACACACACACACACACACACACACACACACTCACACTCACACTCACACTCACACTCACACTCACACTCACACTCACACACACATACCATGTAGGGATGCCAGAAACTGACCATGATCAAAATCGAAAATCGGACAGCCCTGGCGAATAATAAGCGATTATTCGACGCCCCCAATTATTAATACTATTACTATTATTAGCATTAGTCTATATTTTGGTTGAAACTAAGCCAGGAAAAAAACATAAATAATAATAACTAAAATCGAATTTTAAAAATAATTTCCGATTATGGAGACTGTAACGAATAATCGAATAATCGCTGGCATCCCTACTACCATGTATACATCACTTCAATTACATTGACTTTCATGCATTTCCTGGAGAAATATCCTAACCTTAACCATAACCAACACATGCCTAACCCTAACCAAGTCTTCACCCTAAAATTAATGATTCCCCTCATGGGGACCTCCATTTTGTCCCAATAAGGGAGGCGAGTCCCCACACGTGACTTTGTAAACAGATGTAGGTCCCCACAAGTATAGTAATGCTAGGCCACACACACACACACACACACACACACACACACACACACACACACACACACACACACTATTTTTAAGATCTAGTTTCAGAAACGTACGACCCAACATTGTGATGGGCTTAACGATATCCTTTTAATAGATTTGTTATCTTTAGATTCATCCGGTGTCATTCGTGTGTGTGAAGGTGCCTTTCTTTTGGTCCAGGTTGTCATTGTTATAACCCTTAAAGAGAATCCAAAGGGATCTCTAAGCCCAGTTTAAGACGTACTGTCACATTAAAACGAGATGTGTGTACAGCATGCTTTCACTGTGTGTATCCTTAACATAGTAACTGGGGCTTCTGCTGAACGCCTAACAAGTCAATACTGAGCTTATTCAAATGATTTAATTGTAATCATTCCACATTTTCTTGTGTTATAGACTTCTTCTATCACTGGTTGCTCATTATGCTTCATCACTTATAACCTGGACACTGTTGTTTTGTAGTTACGTGACTAAGAGAAAGAAACGTTCACTTGGTTATGATTTCACAGATTTGGAAAATGTAAGCCCTAATTCAGTCGCTTTCTACCCGTTATGTTTGTGGTGGATTTGCCCGCTTTGAGGACCAAACAAACCCCAAAATAACCGTGGTAATAGCCTCACATGTCAGACTGATCTCTCTTTACTGAAACGACACAGAGATGACTGTAAAACTGATCAGCGGGTTTTGTGGAGCAGCCTGTCTTTAATGTAATGACCTGAAACATCGAGGTCTGGTTCGGGGAAGGTCGTTTGATCGATGATGCTGCAGATTGTCGGGCAGCAACCGAGAGTCGGGGCTTAGCCTCCTTACACTTTAAGTGAATTCATGTGTATGCAACGTCCTCAGACCAAAGGCTGTTTCCAAGGTATCATTACGTCCTGGTGTTCTGGATATATCCACAGGGTCAGTCTGGACTGTGCCTTTTTAAGAAGACACAGTCCAGACAAAGGGCCTCAGAAGGCACAGATAAACTACATTGAATAATAGAAGGTCATCGCTTTATGGTTGTCATAGTGACATTTTTGTGTTCATTAGTGTCTGAAAATGAAGTGTATAGAAAGGGTTTTCTTTAAGTACATGTATGGAGAAGTTAAAAAGCGATAGTTGCTTGCTCCAAAAACGTGGCAAATTAAATGTCTCTGTTGTCACTAAAATGTCTCTAATCAGAATCCAGCAGGATCAAGCTTCAGCAGAACGTCGGTAAGAGGCAGCGAGATGGTTATTGATTGAGGCTTATTGTCTTTTTATTGTAGGTTTTGGATCCAGAGCTGGAAATCGCTGATCAGGCCTTTCCCCCCCTCTCCACGCAACCCTCCGCCCTCAAGATCCAGGTAGGGAAACCCCTCTGCTGTTAACCTGACATCTACTTTAACCTGTGTGTGTGTGTGTGTGTGTGTGTGTGTGTGTGTGTGTGTGTGTGTGTGTGTGTGTGTGTGTGTGTGTGTGTGTGTGTGTGTGTGTGTGTGTGTGTGTGTGTGTGTGTGTGTGTGTGTGTGTGTGTGTGTGTGTGTGTGTGTGTGTGTGTGTGTGTGTGTGTGTGTGTGTGTGTGTGTGTGTGTGTGTAGTGTGTGGTGTGTGTGTGTGTGTTGTGATCGTGTGTGTGTGTGTGTGTGTTGTGTGTGTGTGTGTGTGTGTGTGTGTAGTGTGTAGTTGTGTGTGGTGTGTGATGTGTGTGGTTTGGCATGGCGAGCGTCCTTTAATGAGCGGCTGTCGACATTGTCTCTCTGTGTTTTGTCAGTAATCATGCTGCCGTATCAACGGTCTTCCTTTGGGCAGAGATGAAACGTGTGTGTGTGTGTGTGCGCTCTCTTGCTGGTCCTAATTTGACTGTGTTTCAGGATAAGGAGATCCGAGGGGTTTTCCTGTGGCTGTTCGCTCGGCTCTTCCAGGGCTACCGCTGGTGTTTACACATCATCCGCATCCCACCCAGAGCCCGTGATCCGCTTCCATAAGGTCCGTAAAGAAAACTGCGTGTTGTAACAACTCCCAATAATAATCTGTGTCTTCTTCAAAAGAGACGTTTTATATCCAATGATGTCTTGGTCCGAAGTGTTTATACTCTGATTGGTTAGGCTCGTACAAAACGTAGTCTACGGCCCTTTGTTGATTGTTTCTCTAAGGATCATCTTTACCAAAACAAGTTCCAGTCTCTCTTTTTTTAATTTAATTTTTTATTTTTAGATGTACATTTTCTTAACTTCACCTTCAGATGTCCGTGTTCTTTATATTTCATGTCAGCCATGATAAAAAACATCACCAATGCATAGGGAAGGACATGAGACGATATTTGGACCCGATTAATCTAAGATAAGAGTAAGAAGTTCTGAGGTACATATCCTCTGAGTCTGAGTAGTGTAATACATTAAGCTTTGTATCACATGTGTGAAAGGCAAGTTTATGTATATAGCACCTTTCAACACAAGGCAATTCAAAGTGCTTTACAAAATGAAAGACATCTAGAAAATGGTATTTCAAAAAACACTAAACATTAAAAAACATACATGGATAAAAGTTACAGTGCAGTGTAAGATGTGAATATATCAATTAGACGCAGCGGCTAAAAGAAAAGTCTTCAGCCTGGATTTAAAAGTAGTCCGTCACATCGGACCTGCAGGTTTCTGGGAGTTTGTTCCAGAGCATAAAAGGGCCTTAAAGGGGTTCAGAGACAGGTCAGTGCCCGAGCCCCATCACATCAGTGTTACTGTTCCCTCAGGCTGCCTTCCTGGGTCAGAGGTCGCTGACGGAGGACGACTTCCTGATGAAGGTGTTGGACGGCATGGCGTTCGCCGGCTTCGTGTCGGAGAGAGGTCCTCCTTACCGAGCCACGGACCTGTTCGACGACGTGAGTCTGTCCGCACAGCTGGAGCGTTTGAATTAAACACGTGGGTCGGATATTAAAAGGTTGACGTGTTGCTTTTTTGTCTCGTTTCCACAGCTGGTAGCCAATCACGTTGAGCGGATCCGACAGGAGGAGACGTGTCCGCAGAAAGTCCTGAACCACGTCAGGGAGCTGGCCGAGCTGCTCTTCAAAAATGTATGTTAAAAAACACAAAGCAAAGCAAGCGTTTCTCAAGGAACACTTCCTGTGAGTCCGGCTGGGAGACTTTTATCCTTTAATAATAACGATAATCTTTATTGAGAAAGCTAAATCCACACTGCAAAGACCTGAGATACAAAGTTATATAAATTAT
>CADEHL010001357.1:1255000-1290000 GCA_902827135.1 Harpagifer antarcticus
CTGAAATAGCTGAATAATGTAATAGTTGAATGGTTTCTACAGCTGAAAATAGGCTGAAGGAGTTAAATATCAGATGTAAGTAGTCGTGAATTAATTTGTATTAAGATGAGAAAAGAATGTAAAAAGGCTTGGGAAAGCAGAAGAATATTTGAACTGCAACCTTTTGAACTAACTTGATGGTGAATGATCTGTCGCCATGCCAACGGCATTTGATGACATCCCATAATACGCTTAGATGTGTTGATGGCTGCATCGTTACCAAACCTGTGAAGTGTTGGGCCATTCCGAGTATTTTCACTGAAGTTATGAGAAAACCGTGTTTCATGGTGAGCATTGTGTTGCCATGGCAACGGCATTTGAAGAAATCTCAAAACTGTCCCGTAGATGTCTTCATGGCTGGACTGTTAGCACACATGTGAAGTTTGAGAACTTTTTGAACATTTTCATAGGAGTTAGACATTACATTAGGAGGTTACATTACTCTCTTTCTTCTCTTGATCGCCCTCTCTCTCTTCTCTTGATCACCCTCTCTCTCTTCTCTCTCTCTTCCCTTGATCGCCCTCTCTCTCTTCTCTTGATCACCCTCTCTCTCTTCTCTCTCTCTTCTCTTGATCGCCCTCTCTCTCTTCTCTTGATCATTCATCATCATCGGTGTGTGTCTGTGTGAGAGAGAGAGTGTGTGTGTGTCTTTGTGTGAGAGAGAGAGTGTGTGTGTGTCTCTGTGTGTGTGAGAGAGAGCATGTGTGTGTGAGAGAGAGAGAGTGTGGTGTGTGTGTGAGAGAGAGAGAGTGTGTGTCTGTGGGTGAGAGAGAGGGAGTGTGTCTGTTTGTGAGAGAGAGTGTGTGTGTGTGTGTGTGTGTGTGTGTGTGTGTGTGTGTGTGTGTGTGTGTGTGTGTGTGTGTGTGTGTGTGTGTGTGTGTCTGTGTGTGTCTGTGTGAGAGAGAGTGAGTGTGTGTCTGTGTGTGTGTGTGTGAGAGAGAGAGAGTTTGTGTCTTGTGTGTGTGTGTGTGTGTGTGAGAGAGAGAGAGAGAGAGAGAGAGTGTGCATGTGTGTGAGAGAGAGAGAGTGTGTGTGTGTGTGTGTGTGTGTGTGTGAGAGAGAGTGTGTGTGTGAGAGAGAGAGAGTGTGTGTGTGTGTGTGTGTGTGTGTGTGTGTGTGTGTGAGAGAGAGAGAGTGTGTGTGTGTGTGTGTGTGAGAGAGAGAGTGTGTGTCGTTATCTGTGTGTGAGAGAGAGTGTGTGTGTGTGTGAGAGAGAGAGTGTGCATGTGTGTGAGAGAGAAAGTGTGTGTGTGTGTGTGTGTTAGAGAGAGAGAGAGAGAGAGAGAGAGAGTGTGTGTGTGTGTGTGTGTGTGTGTTGGTGTTTGTCTGTGTGTGAGAGAGAGAGAGTGTGTGTGTGTGTGTGTGTGTGTGTGAGAGAGAGAGAGAGAGAGTGTGTGTGTGTGTGTGTGTGTGTGTGTGTGTGTGTGTGTGTCTGTCTGTCTGTCTGTCTGTCTGTCTGTCTGTCTGTCTGTCTGTCTGTCTGTCTGTCTGTCTGTCTGTCTGTCTGTCTGTCTGTCTGTCTGTCTGTCTGTCTGTCTGTCTGTCTGTCTGTCTGTCTGTCTGTCTGTCTGTCTGTATGTGTGTGTGTTAATTGTTACAGCTCAAATGCATTGCAATAACTTCCATGTTAAAAAAAGACTTTAAAAAGCTGAATATTTTTAAAAAGTAAAACATATTTAGAAAAAGTTGATGTTGCCCAGCAACACCATGACAACCAACTGCAGCACTGAGTCCCATAAGAATGCATTGGGGATTATATCTGACAATTTCGCCACCTGTTCAAAAACTATGGTTCTTATAAAAAAATGACCAGACCGTGAGCATCAGGGAACCCCCAATGACCTGAAATATGTTTTTTTTTTGGGTTTTGTGTGTAAAATGTGGAGATGGGAGCAGTTTGTCTAAAGTGTACTTCTCTCTGCTCTGAAGAAATATCTGGAACAATTTTACATGGGAATCAATTAGGAGCTAGCTGGACTTGTTCTCTCTTCATGCCCTCAAGAGGCATTTTGTTTAATATTTGTTCTTATTTTATTTTCCAACCTAGGAGAGGTTTTCCTACGTTTTCCATAAAAAAATATGTCTGAGGAGTGTAGGGTTTGGGAATTATGGCAAGTTTAAAATATTTTTGGGAGAAGAATTTCGAGCTGTCCTGCACTCTGTTTTGAGATCAAAGCACTCTAGACTTAACAAGCTGCTCCATCCACTCTAATGTTAACATCTGAAAAAGCCTCTCTACCATGCTCCAAACTAAATTCAATATCTCAAAAAATGTAAAATATATCAAAAATAAAAGCCATGTTTGAATAGCTGAAGGTCTTGTGGTCATTTGAAAGTTGGAATGAAGTGTCTCGCTGAAAGTATGTGGAAGAAGTAGCATTTGGCGCAAGGTGTAGGAAAACAGGATTTGAAGGCATCTCCCATTGGCTTCAATGTTAAAAAAGAGTTTAAAAAGCTGAGTATTCAAAAAGTATGAATATTTTTAAAACGTTGAAGGTTTCCCATCGATTCCTGAACAGGCTGAATAGTTTAATATTTGAACGGTTTCTGTAGTTGAAAATAAGCTGAAGTTATGGAGATCCAAAGTATGGCTGAAATAAGTTTAAGGGGAAGAATAAAGATTTGAAGCACCATAGTGGAATGCTGTAAACAGCATTTGCACTAATAAAGAATCGAAGTACTATAGTGGAATGCTATAAACAGCATTCACACTAATTAAAGACCACAATAATAAGAGTGGTAACGATCGAAAGACCAGTAAACAAACGCCTCATACAGCGGGTGGGCTTTATACCCCCTCCCCCGTGTAGTTCTTATTCTCTCGTTTTTTTTTGTACTCGCCGTGAAGTGGTTTTGCAACCTGCCAGTAAACCCAAAGAAGAAGAAGACGAAGTGACGTCAGCGTAATCTTGCCTCAGGGAAAGTACTGCGGTGTGAATGCGATTGGCACTAGCCCCCTGGCGGATTCAGTGCCGTGGTACTTTAGTGCCGGCACTAAAGTACGGCAAGTCCTGCAGTGTGAAAGCGGCTAATGGCAGTCAGTTGCTGATTACATGCAGACGTTGTTAAAGCTACAGGTCACTTCAATATCACACTAATTCATAGAGCAACTTAGACATTTTGATGTTCCGGACCTTAAAATGGGGAGATTTTCCACTTGCTTGGAACAGCCTACAGTCCAAATTGAAATTGTGCAATTTTGTTTCTTTGAATGTTTTTAAGGCACCGTCTGCACGAAATGCTTTATGACACTATGGGTGTTTGTAAGTGTTGGTGAATATGTAAATATGATGTCCTCTATTGTTTGTTTTTATGTTTTCATGTGGAACTAATTGATGCAGGTCTCCCTTGTAAAAGAGATCCATGATCTCAAGGGACTATCTGTCTAAATAAGGTTTGAAATGAAATGAATCTGAGGGGGATTTGGAAGATGGCCAATGGTGGTATGAGTTAAGTGCAGAGTGGCAGATTAGCCAGCATAGCCCATTCATGTCATATTCACACCTGCCCATGGTAAAGAAGACATATTTAGCAAATGTTCATATTTGCATTATTACTTTAATGCTTTTCAATGTATTTTAGAAACTTTAAAAAAACCCACAGTTTTTTTATAGAAACATATATATAACTAGGCCAGTGAAAAACTGCTTTTTTTCTATTGCTTTATTTTATTTGTCCATAACTCCATTAGTGTTTTTCCAAAAGTAATTACCTAAATGTCATCTCTCTTAAATATGAATTTGCTCCATGCACTAACATTATTTCATAGACCTGCTGTGGTACTTATTTTCAAAGGATTCCCCTTGATATTGTGACTTGAATAGTACTTTAATTGCACTTTGCTTTGGACAGAGCATCAGCCAAATGAATAAATAATACTTTGTCAAATGGTTCAATATACAGTTTATATCACAATAAATACAAAGTTATTCAGCAGAAAAGTTTAGAGGAACAAAACGTACTGATCCTATGAACCCAAAAAACCTCCCTGTCTGCCCAGCTCCAGAGGTGTTCTCACTCTGAGCATGTGTGGGCTGTGTTGGCAACAGTCTGATGGTCAGAGACTCCCAGCGGCCCTCTGCTCCTCTGAGAGAGGCCAGAGCACCGTTCAACCTCTCAATCCAACCTCCTCACTCCGAGGTAAATACTCCACTGACGGTTTGTTCTGCTGAAACTAGCCATGAGGTTTAGGCATTGTGCTCTTATCATCACCCAACCAGGCCTGGCTTTTCAGTTTTTCTCTCCAATCCAACCTCCACAACTAATGTAGCACACAGACATACTTATTGTCTTCCAGCCTGACAGTGTGTGTGTAACATAGACCGTGTCTATGTTTCTTGTTTCCCCTCTGGTAAAGCCAGCTATCATCCACAGCACCTCCTTTATAAAGAAATAGTGGGTTACAACTTTCAATATCAACGAGACAACTTTCCCCCCTCACACCCATATACCCTTATCTCTGAGCATACGTATCAAACCAATAGTGTTAGTTTCCAAAATGATAATAGTAATGAACCTGGCTGAATAAATGAAATGACTGAAAGGTTTAAATAACATTAATATATGTTACTGCAAATGCAAATATATACCTGTCTATTTATCAAATAAGGAAAGAAAAATACATTTTGGAAAGATAACAATTATACATTTGAATAATAACACACATACTGTATGTACGTTACATATACCTACACATATATATAATACGTATGTTAAAATTAAAATATATATTACTTTTGCGTTTAATTGTGTAACACAACTTTTAAACTGATTCATACTTTTTTCAGATTTTAAAGTGCGTGATGTCACAGATAGAGTGGAGGACAGATTTAATTGTGCCTTCATATTTCTTTTTAAACCTGCCATAATTCCCAAACCCTACATTCCTGAGACATAGTTTTTCATGAGAAAACGTAGGAAAACATCTCGTAGCTTGAAAAATAAAAATAATTAAGCAAAATAATTTAACAAAATGCCTCTTGAGGGCATGAAGTGACAAAAACTTTCAACATGCCCCCATTTAAACCCATTCTAAATTCAGCCTCATCTTTCCCCACCACAGAAGCCGCACACCTTTAGTTAATCTGACAAAAAGACCACATTATTAAGCCGAAGGTACACAAAAAGTACAAAAGCAAAAAACCCCGGGGATTTATGCGAGCAATCATATAAACTCCCCAAACAGGGCGATAAACCTACCAGTTTCACCCACTGTCTCTGCCACCTCCCTCCATGACTGGTTCTTCGGTTTGTATCCCGGTAGGTGGAAGAGGTCTGGTCATACAAAACCGGTGATTTGCTACGGCGATAAATAGTTCCTCCTCCATCTTTTTTGTGAAATATAGAAGTCAACGGCGGATATCTCTCCCAGCTTAGATGCGGTTTGATTGGCTAGCGCTTGAGCTGTCAGATTTTCAGAAACGGGATTTGATTGGCTGGCGCTGGCTACTCCGGCGTCGCCGGAGACGGGACCGCCTATGCTACCCACAATTCAGTTTCGGCGAAAAGCGAGGCAAACGTGATGTCACCCCATTCAAAGTGAATGTGCAGACGCGTTGGAAACTGTTTTTGAAGCTGTCGACGCTGTAGTGTGGACGCAGCGTAATGGTCCTGCCCTCAACAGCTCTACGTCAATTATGGGGGTCATCATATGCCGTTTCCATGGAAACGCATCCTTCGCCATAAAAGACGATGTCGCTATAACTCCTATGAAAATGTTCAAAAAGTGCTCAACTCACATGTGTGCTAACAGTCCAGCCGTGGAAGACATCTACGGGACAGTTTTGAGATTTCTTCAAATGCCGTTGCCATGGCAAACACAATGCTCACAATGAAAACACAGTTTTCTCATAACTTCAGTGAAAATGCTCCAAACAGCCCAAAACTTTACATGTTTGGTAACGATGCAGCATCGACATATCTAAGCGTATATGGGGTGTCATAAAATATCGTTGCCATGGCGACAGATCATTCGCCATCAAGTTGGTTCAATAGTTTGCAGTTCAAATATTCTGCTGCTTTTCCAAGCCTTTTTACTTTCTTTTCTTCTCTCATCACACATACAAGCCCCCAGTGTTCATGTATCATTTCAATCGAAATTATTCACTTTTCTTCACTTTTTCTTGTTACACATTACATTTCAGCATAGCAGTTCAGCGTCAGCTTTTCAGCATTAAGCATTAAGCATTCCCACTAGCACATTCTTCAGGAATTGCATTCTGTAGCTTTATGTTGCTATGACTTTTGAATAGACAAATATATAGATACATAAATAGACAAAATCACCAATCCCAAGGTTTGATGTATTGGATAGGAAACTAAGGGAAAAGTCACAGAAGAAAGTGTTTAGATTGCAATACTAAAGTAGCAAGGCCAGGTACAGACACTGTAGAGGACAATGAGTTACTAAGGCTCTGGCCTGGCCATGAGGGTGAGCTTCGCTTTCCACGCATAGCTGGAAATCAGTATCAGAATCAGAATCCCTTTCTTAGTCCCACAGAGGGACATTTGCAGCGTTACAAGCAAGGAAAGAGCCACAGACAGCTTAGTGTTGCATATCTTACATGCGTTAAAAAAAGTACTAAGTTATAATATAACAAACAATATGCCTAAAAAAAAGATAAAAACTAAAAAAGTTACATAATTTTCAAAATACAGATCAAAAACAAATCAAATCTACAAATCAAATCCTGTAGCAGTTCTTAGGATTTAGCAGCCTGGTATATATTACAGTTATTAAAGATGGCATATGTATATAAAGTATATATTGCACATAAAACACATATTGCACATAGTTTTGATGGTATTTAACAGCAGCAAGTTACACAATTTACAAAGTACAAGATACATACCTTGTAACAGTAACAAGGGTTTAGCAGCCAGGTATAAATTACACAGTTATTAACGGCATATATATATTGAATTAGCGGCCAGGTATAAATTACACAGTTATTAAGGGCATATATATATTGCACAAAGTTGGTTTGTATTTAGCAGCAAGGGGTGTTATAGTCTGTGTTGTGGTGTGTGTAGGGAGGTTCTAACTATGGGCAGTGCTGGTTGTAAGTCTGACCACTGCAGGAAGGAAGGACCTGCGGTATCTCTCCGTGAGACAGCGTATAACCAGGATTCCCACTTTTTCTGTAGATACTTTAGCAAAAAACAAATTACTAGGATAGCGGATAGAGTATGGAGGGACTTCGGCCGGCCGACCGAATGCTGATTGGAAGGTCATGTTGCCAAGAGACTTCGTCTAAGTCTGTGCACCAACGAGAGAGAAACAAAGTCTAAACCAAGGTTACTCTCCATCTAGTCTCAACCAATCATAAATGTACGGGCAACGCCCTGTGTATAAAATGTATTGTCGCACAAGGTTCGGGGGCTCTTTCCGGAAATAGACTGACAGATTACAGCTCTGCTGCCTGTGATTTCTGTGACAGGATGGAGGCCTTGGCCAAGTGAATATGTTGGAGATTATGTCTGTCTTTACTTTAGATATGTAACCTTTCTGCCTGTTGACGTTTACGACTACCCTGAGTTTGTTATCCTCCCGTAAGGAATGTGATAATGCAGTCATGTGATGTTATCTCAGTTTTACTATCGGTCATAGAGGGTTTATGACTGTGAGAACGCTGGCTTTCTAAGCCCCACAGACAGGGGTGATTGAGTATTTCCAGATATCGGGGATATCTCCAGTGGTTCCCAGTGGTTTACGCACCATCCCCCAATATGTGGATTAACTCTCTGTAAACTAGTCTAAGGTCTATCGAGACATAGGCTGGTCATTTGACATGGCAACCCACCAGGGCAGTCAGAATCTCTGGCTGTGTGACTGGTGATGTGAATTTTCTCCGGCCGATACTTGTAAATAAACATCAGTGTTTGACATCAAAGCTCCAACTCTCCTTGTGTCTCTCTGAGTCCTGATTCTCCATTGCTGCAGAAGTTTCCCTTACAAATACCAAACCAATCTTCAGAACTGGTAAGTGTAATTTCAAATCCACAATCTGTGATTGACGGTATCCTAAAATTACCTGTGAAACTGAGGCGTTGTGTTTCATTTTTGGTTAATGAACATTTGGGGATTATAAACCCAGGTGATCAGTGTCTGGGGACTTTGGTCTTGGCTGATTTTCTCTGTGAATGCTGCTTGGGACGAAAAGTGCCATACAAGCATGCACAGCTCATGTTCAGAGTAACCTTAAAGAAAGGCATCAGTAAAGTGGAGCTTCTGTATGAAAGCATGTAAAGATTTGTATTGGACATATCGCCAAATTATGGGGGTTTCAGCGGCCAACACAGCAGTTAAAAATAAGCAGCCCGAGATATTCCTCCCATCGCCTCTGTGAGCCGGCTCTAGCAGCAGCCACGGGTGTGTGTAAATACCTCCCCATGTTTGTGGGGCTGGAGAAGTGCAGCTGAGAGGGAGAAAGTCACAGCTTTTTGTCTATATCTTAACTCACACAACCGCCGTCTCTATTAAAATTAAACGAGATGGTCTAAAAGCACTCGTTGTTTGTGACCGTTTTCTACGTACTGGTAAGACCGGGGCAGCGCGAGGTGCATGCATCACCCGATGCGCCACAGTTCCCTACATTGCTGGAGGAACTGGTGCTGGTCCGGGGTGCATACATAAAATTATAGGCTAATTGATCACGGGTGGGCAGTGGCAAGCAAGTGTAGAACAAACTGTGTTTCATCGTTGTGATGAACTCGATGGCGGGTGTATAGGCTGGTCGTGTAGGACTACAGTTAACTGTGCTGTTGTTGGAGAGAAAGGGTAGCGGAAAAAGTCTATGTTCTCCTGGTCGGAGGATCATAGCGCCACTAGAATAGAGAAGTGGTGTCGCAAGAGGATAAGCTAGTTATCGCTTTTGGACGGTCTTCAGGCACAATCTAGGACTTGTATACAAGGGTGGACGCGCGAGTCAAGGCGCCCCATCTATAATTCCCTACCCCCTCTGAAACCTCTTTAATTCGGACTAAATTGAGCTGGATGAACATTGCTGTCGCGCTGGTGTTTATTGCGAGTTCATGTTTGTTGTCTAATTGTTTGTATGGGGGGTCTATCTATATTGGTTTGTCTACCTGCCGTCTTGTGTAATGTGTTGTAACAACTAATAATGAATCATCCATAGCCAGGGTAAAATAAACTAAACTTAGTTAACTCACCAAAAGGAAGGACTTGAGAAAATAAATAATATAAAGATGTAAAGCAATTTCTGGTAGTATAAATGTGCTGCACAATGTTTTTATTGATAGCGCGCCTCTGAAGTGTGCAGGGAAAATGTAAACAAGACACACACTGTTCAGGGTGTGCGCTGTAGGTGTAAGAAGAAAATAAGATGATATTGCTTTAAGAATACATTTTAAATTGTATTGCTGTATGTTAAGATATCTTTGTGGCCTTGTATAAACCCTATGCCCCCGTCCTGCGCCCCGAGACCCTCAGAGGCATCACTGCTGGTCGTAAAGACCTGCCTGAGGAGATCAGGGTTACAAAAAAAGAAAAGAAAAATCTGTCTGCTCAATCAGGTTCAATGTTGTAATATTTGTTTCATTTATTCTTATGTATGTATTGTATGGTAATAATGAATAAAAACGTAATGTATTGAACACATTCCGAAACAAAGCAGATAAGACAGAACTGCACGTTTCAGAGTGGCCTTTTATTGTGGCCAGCCTAAGGCACACCTGTGCAATAATCATGCTGTCTAATCAGCATCTTGATATGCCACACCTGTGAGGTGGGATGGATGTATTCTCGGCAAAGAGTAAGTGCTCACTATCACAGATCTTTTCAGATTTGTGAACAATATTTGAGAGAAATGGTTATTTTACAGAAAATGTTTTTAGATCTTTGAGTTCATCTCATGAAAATGGGAGCAAAACAAAAGTGTTGCATTTATATTTTGTTCAGTGTACATCCATAATTCTTATAGACATTGCAAAATATATAAATCACCATAAAATCTCACTGATCAACGTAACATTTTAAAGGATGATCTTTTTGCTGTTGTTAAAGGATCTATATTATTTCCAAGTACAATTTAGCATTTAAGAATGTACAGTATATTATCAAGGATAGTAACATGTATTGTGTTTGGGGTCAATATGGAATATTTCCCTTCCAGTGTCAGCATTCCAAAGACATTCCGTTCCCTCCCTTTTTTGGTTTCTGCACTCCTGTCAAAATGAACAACCCAATGTGGGATTGTAAGTGGTTCCACCCAACTCCTAACTGTCCCATGCATGCATCTCACCTTTAAATTCACAATCTCAAGTATATGTCTATCAATCCTCTATTGATGGTGTTATGAAGAGCTCAATGCTGACTTCAGGTCTTAGGACATGGCTGACAGCGTATCTTGTGGGGCCTGGAGCCATTTTCATTACATTAGCAGCACTAACTTACCTGTTTTTCACGTGGGGAGCGGGGACCAAGATAACTTTCCATTTTGGAAAATAATGTTTCTGCTTGTGTTTGACAGACAACATGGGGTATTCAGGGTGGACAATTTGACAGAGGATTTTCTTTGAAAGTACAAAATAAAAGTATTTTATAGTCTTTGTGGTATTAGTCTAACTACTGATTATCTGTTGTTGTTTAAACACGCTATAATGGGCAAAATGGGACGCTATCCACACACAATCCGAAGAAGATCGTTTATCTAACGGCAGGAATGTCGCATTTCCTGTCGTAATCCACACGCAATGCTTGGTTAAAACAAACAGAATAACCACTGATAAGCCTCAAACTTTAATCAGGCCTATTCACACAAAGGACTTTTTTAAAACAGCCTTAAACTGTTGTTAGGACACGTTAATTCTTCCCGCTTTGCATCCCCCTTCGCTCCTCCTCTCTGGGGCGTTGACGTAATAATTCCGCCCTCCTTTTCACCAATGTCCGATGTCGCACTAACAGAGGATTTAGACGTTGTGTCTTCATTGTAAAACTCCACATGCCTTTTCTCCTCATACTCTCCTTCATGACTTTTATTTAATCCATTTTAACGTCTGCAATCATTTGTTTAACAGAAAACCGGAGTCAAGCTTACTGGTGTTATTTCAGAGATCCCTTCCAGATAGATTTTCAAATAAAATAAACTTTAGCCACAGGCGAATGCTAACCGGAAATGTGTTCACAATAAAACGTTTGAAGATTAATGTATGTTTAAACCAAAATACATCATTATAACATTGATTTTAATTTCTTACATGTCCCTTAAGGGACATGTAAGAATTAAAATCAATCAAGGTAAATACACATCTGAGTGACAACTATGACATGTGGGGGTACCTCAAGGCTCCATCTTGGGGCCTCTTCTCTTTAACATCTACATGCTACCACTGGCTCAGATAACGAAAACAACAAATAAGTTACCATAGCTATGCGGATGACACACACATTTACATAACAATTTCACCAGGAGGACTATGCTCCAATTCAAACACTGAGTAAGTGCATTGAACAAATCAATGACTGGATGTGTCAGAACTTTCTCCAATTAAACAAAGATAAAACTGAGGTAATGGTTTTTGGAGCCAAGGCAGAACGTATAAAAGTTAGCGCTGAGCTTCAGTCTGCAATGTTCAAACAACAGATAAGCCAGAAATCTAGGTGTAGTCATGGACTCTGACCTGAGTTTCAACAGTCACATTAAAACAGTTACTAAATCACTACTATCAACTAAAGAATACATCTAGGATTAAAACACTAATGTCACAGCAGGATTTGGAAAAACTTGTCCATGCTTTATCTTCAGTAGACGGAATACTGTAATGGTGTCTTTACAGGTCTCACTAAAAAATCTAATAGAAAGCTGCAGATAATCAGAACGCTGCTGCTCGAGTCCTCACTAACACTAAGAAAGTGGATCACATACTCCTGTTCTGAAGTCTTTACACTGGCTTCCTGTGTGTCAAGAATAGATTTTAAAATACTGCTGCTCGTTATAAAGCTTTGAATGGTTTAGGCCCAAAATACATTTCTGACCTCCTGCTAAATTATGAACCATCCAGATCTCTAGGTCTTCAGGGACTGGTCAGCTTCTGTCCCAGAGTCAGAACTAAACATGGAAAACAGCGTTCAGTATTATGCTCCAAATATCTGGAACAAACTCCCAGAAAACTGCAGGTCCCGCTGCAACTCTGACTACTTTTAAATCCAGACTAAAGACTTTTCTTTTTGCCGCTGCTTTTAATTGAACTATTCACATCTTAAACTCACTGTAACTTTTATCCATGTATTTTTTCTTGTAATGTTTATTTTATTATCTTTTCTTTTTAATGACTGATTTTTAAATGCATTTTCTTAATGTCTTTCATTTTTGTAAAGCACTTTGAATTGCCTTGTGTTGAAAGGTGCTATATAAATAAATGTGCCTTGCCTAATAGAAATGTTTTCTTCTGCCGTAAGTGTCCAAACCGGGCTTTTCTGGAGAAGTGCATTTTAAACATAGTCATTGTCCATGCCGGTTTCAGTTGGATTATTTGTCACACTTGCTCTGATCAGATCGGTGTCCTCCATTTGTACTTATTTACGACTTTTGAATCCACATAAACACATCAGCAAAATCCGGCTTACTTTGAGCATGTGTTTTAAACAGTTAATCCCTTTGTGAATTATTTCCACTTCCGTACCGTCCTTTAATTTCAATTGCTTTAAATATACAAATATGTGCTAAATGCAGTGTTGGGCAAGTTACTTCCAAAATGTAATATATTACATATTACTTATTACTGTCCTTTTGAAAGTAATAAGTTATATTACAATATTACTGTCTCTGAAAATGTAATGAGTTACACTACTTTTTAGTTACTTTTGAGTTACTTTCACCAAAATAACCGCAAAAGAATGGCTAGGTATTTGAAATGCTAAAATGTAGTTTAGTGCAGCTCATTATACATCCAGTGAAGGGCAATGTGGTATAGCATAACAACTGTGTAGGCCATTAAGGCTACTATCAACTTGTATTACACGCTTAGTTGAATACTCGATTCTGATTGTAAATTCTTAACATGTGACACGTTGTTAATACAGCAGTACAGACCACTGTCAGGACTATAATGAAAGTTGCTAAGAGGATCAAGAAAGAGAAAGGAAAAGAGGTTAAATGGACGTCAGACTAAAATCCCCAGAAGAAGGCATACGGAAGTAACAATAACAGGAACACGGAATGGGCTCTGTATTTTGTATAGTATATGGCGGTGTACAGGCCCGGTTCCAGAACAAAATGACTCAGGGTGCATCTGAGATTACAGTCGGCGCCAGCAGTAGTAGGTTTACATGAGCAATAGTGGCCGGCACCATGGGTATAGGAAGCATCCTGAATGTGGGGGGGACATTTTTAACGGGGGGTTGGGGATCCCCCCCACGAAAATAGATTCCTGTATTCTGGTGCATTTGATCAGGTGGTTTGATACTTTGATGTGGCTATACTAGCATGAGGAAAATGATGGGTACATTTTGTAATTTCATCCAGTAGTAAAGAAAGGAAACATATTTGATTATTAATTCAGAGCCGTCTTTGAATTAATAAAAAGCAGTTTAAATGTCAATTTTTTGTACATTTATATACAACAATAGATATTTGTGAGTGCATTAAGAGATATTGTTGTGGAGTCATTTTATATATATTTTGCGATATATAAATCGCAAAATACATTTGTGAATCCTTCTGTGAGCATTTATTAATATTGAGACTGATCTGACTCCATACAGATGTTAAGTTCACCTAGGAATGGTATCGACTTAAATGGTCAAATAAATGTTGCTCTTCTGTCTATATTGCTCACATGATGCCCCTTGACTGAAATGCTTCCTGTTCAATATCCAAACTGATTTCCTTAACATTCTGGGATGAGAGTCCAAATCACAATTTACTCTAAACTGTCATTTCCCTTTCATCACTCACCTCAGCAATGGACCTCTCTCCACTGTCCCTGTGTTCTGCCTCTGACTCACTCTCAAGCGCCTAGATGTCAAGAGAGGTGGTGAAGTGATCATTATTTATTGAGCAGTATACTCTTTCACATTGAATCATAACAAGTCATACTGAATGTAAATACAACTGACTCTAAAGTAAGTCCCAGTCTGTGACATTGGACATTTTGAAGACTCAAAGTCCCAAGCAGTAGAATATTAGCTAGTCTATGTAATGTGCACAGAAAATAAATAGTTAACTGAATAGCCTACTTGGATGGAAATTGCCTATAAGCACTCAGTAAAACATAAACACACACAAAAAGCTTCTGAATGATAAGAAGTATAATTAAAACATAATGCACATTACCATTTTGAGAGAGAGTACTTTAAACAACTCAGAAAATAATCTCTTATCGAACTGAGGCTCCAGTAAAACACACTGACTGCATCTCTACATGGACATCATGGTGTTTACATGAGCACAGAGAGATCGGGTTATTCATGTTCCCTGTTTACATGATAAATACTAGTAACCTGGCATTTCGATGCCTTTGCTCATCTAAACTATTCAGTATTTGTATCTCTCTATCATGACATAAAGACGAAACTCCTCCGCCACCATCACTGTTAACTCATTAACTGCTACCAGCTGATAACTTACTTTCCTCTTCTTTGAAAAAATGTTCTTATGTCCATGTTATCTGGGGGAGAAAACATATCAAACCAAGAGATCGTCAGCTTTGATTTTCGCTGTATTAACCATTTCCTGAACACTTGGTGTGTGTGTGCCTTACCTCTGCTACCGGCATCGCTTCATACAACAGATCTGAGCTGTCCAACTATGGCAACACTCCTTGAACATGCGCGCTATGTGAGAATCTGCCTTGGTACAAAGTAGCAGTGAAAACATGGAACGGAGTTTCATTGATTTGGGCATTCTCTCAATAAGCAAGTGGAATGGATTTGCTAGTGAAGCACTGACACAGCGCTCTACAAAGTGCGGCGAGTGGATAGACCGATTCACGGACTTTCCACATGGTAAAGTGGGGGGGTCTAAACTAATCATTTCAAAAAGTGGGGGGGACTTGTCCCACCCTCATATAATGGCTGCGACGCCCATGCCGGCAACAGCAATGAAAAATAGAATTGATGGTCCCCAATGAACAGATTATGGCCTTTGTTATGTTTTGAAACCAAGCAAGTGAGAACATTTCAAGTGAGTTAAAAGTGCAATCCTGAAATATTTCATATAGTGCAAAGTGGACTATGGCAAAGAAAAGCACAACAGCTTCAAAACTGTACTGATAAAACAAATGAGAACATATTGTAAATCAAGGCAAATATTATTTGAACCAGCTCATGGTTTAAATGGCAAACATTGAAAAGCAAAAGTATTATTAAAACCATGTACTAAATCATCACTTTGGTCCCATCATATACTCTAGGAAGAGAATATTTACTGTGCTTGAAAACTGGTATCACATCATCATGTGAGGTTGACTTTGTGACCTGGAGAACATTTCAGCTGCAACATTAGCTTGTTGATAAGCTTGGGATATGAGATATTTTTGTAGCCATTCGTGGTGAATGCATCTGTGCTATTGTATGCATTATGTTTGACCCAACATTTCTACAGGCATGGCAGAATATGGCACTATTTTCACATGCATATCCATTGTCTATTTGTATACCACGAGCTGCAAGATGACCGCCTAACCCCACTGTACAGGCGGGTACTTGTTTAGATATACCTGGGCAGGCTCTGTTTTGCCGTGGTATCCTGGCACCTGCGGACCGCAGAAGGGCGGCGTAGTTTCGGCGACGAAGACTGCTGCTCCGGGGGCGAGTCAGGCGGGAGTAAGCTTGTGTCCACAACGGAGGGTAACGTGATGTCCCCATCTAACCTGTTGCTACTGTCTGCAGTAGATGCAGTGTTGCTGGCGTTTAGTGATGGTTGCTTTAACCATTTTCGTATAAATGATTATCCACAGATGTGTGTCACTGCTGTGGAAGCACTTTGGAAATGATGCATGCGCAGCGGAGCAGGTCACGCGCACCTGACACAATTTGTTGTTTGTATTTTCGCTCCGTTCTCTTTTTGAATAGAGGGTGCATAACATTCAACTGCCCCGAAGATCCCGATGCAAAGCCTGATTGGTAAACACACCAGGTTTACTAATCTACCCGCACAATTTGTCTCTGGTGTCGGAATGTCTCGCTATGTTAGTACATTCTTAAAAAACAAAACACCATTTCATTTCGGGTTAAAATGTGTTGTAACTACTGCGTTACTGAGCATTGTAACGGGTAATATATTACCCACATTTCATAAGTAATGCGTTACATTACTTCGTTACATCAAGTTTCTTTTGATGTGAAATATTATTTATTTAATTTAAATAAAAAGCAATGTTAGTTTTGTAAACAATTTGTTAAGTTAATTTAATAATATATGTATTTTTTAATCAAGTATTCATCTTTATTGTCTTCATTGTTAGTTTCCACATGCCTAAACAACCTCAAGCTAAATCTAAAAGCTGATGGCTAAATAAGAGCGTTGAGAAATTGTGCAAGGCATAATAGTCCGAATAGTCGATTAATCGTTTCATTAATCGATAGATTAATCGATTATCAAATTAGTCGTTTGTTGCACCCCTATTGTAGTTATCCCATGTATAAATAAAATGTGTTATTCAGCAACCCTTGCAATTTGGGATTTTATTTTTGGTTGGTAAACCTCGGTAAGCTGGTCATTTCAAAAGTAGCTCACCAGCCAAAAAGTGTGGGCACCCCTGGTCTAAAGGGAAAAAAGTTGAAATATAAGGTACTATATTTTAAGTAATCCTATCTACTATTCGAATAATGTATAAAGTATTTAAAACATACTTTATGAAATCCTATGTTATGTTATAAATATTAAAATAAAGAACTAAATGAATAAATAAATAACTAAATATATAAATTAATACATAAATAATTAAATAAAAGCCAGAGAAAAAAAGTGAGTCTTAAGTGTTGATTTAAAAACCCCCAGGGTCTGGGCCGACCTCACATGGAGGGGCAAAGTATTCCAGAGCCTAGGGCCAGCCGCTGCGAAAGCTTGATGCCCTCGGGGTTTAAGCCTGGTCTTAGGCACTATCAACAACAGCTGATCAGCCGACCTTAAGGCTCTGCCTGGGGTGTAGCGATGGAGGAGTTCGGCTATATAGGCAGGAGCCAGCCCATTTAGGGCTTTAAAAACAAATAAAAGGAGTTTAAAATCTATTCTTAACCCGAACTGGAAGCCAGTGCAATGAAGCCAGAATTGGGGTGATGTGGTCACGCTTTTTATGGCCAGTGAGAAGACGTGCAGCTGCATTCTGAACTAGCTGGAGGCGTCTAATTGAGGCCTGGTCCATACCTACATACAGAGCATTGCAGTAATCCAGTCTCGAGGTAACAAAGGCGTTAATAACCCTTTCTAGGTCTTTAAAAGATAAAAACGACTTGGTCTTAGCCAATAGTCGTATTTTGAAAAAGCAGGTCTTGACAGTGCTAACCTGCTTATCAAATGTAAAGGCGCTGTTGAAGGTCACTCCAAGGTTCATGACAGAGGGGAGAATATTTTTATTGAGGGAGCACAGAAAAGCAACTGTTGATTTTGTTGTATTCATACTATTATATGTCAAACCTTTTTTTTTTTTTTTTAAATGAAGCTCAGCGCATACCCAGTCTTTTAAGGAAGACTTGGTATATATTCATTCACTCTGCAGCTGCATATAATCAGCTCATCACGGACGTTCTCTTTAACCTATTACATTTCACCTCAATCTCCAGCAGCCAATCATCGTGCTGCAGTCAAACTGTAAAATGGTTCTCCTCTCTCCTGCAGTGAGCTGTGATTTCAGGTGTTCTTGCTTCCGCCCGCCTCCGCCCCACCTCCTTTCATCATATCCAGTGCCAGGAGAGCTAATCCAAAGACCTTATCACACCTCCTCTTCATCCCATCTCCTCATCAAATCCAGATCTTCAAGATCACTACCAGTGTCTAGACCCCGGGGGGGTTTCCTATATGCTCACGGCTGCATTTCTCCCTTTTCAGTCCCGGAGTTGGGGACTAGCTTCAGTCGAAGCTGAAGCCTTCCGAGTAAATCGCCAGAGCGCCGACACCTCCTCATCACTCCACCGCTCCCATGTTTTCTTTTGTGTTGCCATAAATTGGTCTCTCTCCGTTGTTGCGCTGGGCTAATGCTAATGGCAGCAAATACAATGGTGGCTTCACAAAAGTTTTCTCAGTTTTACGGGGCGTGGTTTACAATCCGCCCAGCCAATCAGAAATGGGAACCTTTTTCTCCCATGAAAGTACCTGCTCTCTAGCAGGGACTAAAAAGGAGGTGAAAAGGTTCTAGTTCCGGATTTTTTTGGTGTGAACGCAACATTTTACGAACTATCGGACCTATACTGGGAAAAGTACTCCGGTGTGAAAGCGCCTATAGTGTAGTATGTTGAGAAAAGTGATAGAATAGTATGTATACATTTTTGGAAAAAAAATTGTAGTGATAGGAAAACTTAATAAAAAAAGACACAGTATAATATGTCAACAAGATGTCACAGTATAGTCAAAAACATCAGAAAAAAGCTTTTGTAGTTAAAACAAAATAACACAGTATAGCATGCCGAAAATGCTAAATGAAACAAGATGGTGTAATCTGTATGAAAAGGCAGAAAATAAAATGTCGTAAATGTAAGAAAAAAAGACACATTATAGCATGTTGAATAATTAAGTTGAAATAGTATGTCCGAATATAATTATAAAAGTAATTGTACAGTATGTTAAATATATCAGAAACAACAACACAAGAACAAAACATGTAGTCAAATATAATTAAAAATTAAAAAACTAGATATCGAAGTAGATGTCGAAGATATCTGAAATAAATATATATATTGTAGTATTTTGAAAAAAGTCGTGGTTATTATATCAGAAAAACCAACAGAGTATGGTTTGTTAAAAAGATATGAAAATATGACATAGTAAAGTATGTTGAAAATATACTTTATAAAAAACAACATAGTATGGTATGTTGAAAATATGAGAAACACACTGCAGAAGAGGGGAAGTGTCTCTGAGCTCACATTGAAGCCTAGTTTGAAGTGAGGTAGAAACATGAAGCTGACATTACATCAACTGCTTTGGAAGCCAGTCATAGTCCAGTATTCATTTAATTTCAAACCTTTATTTATCCAGGTGTATCCCATTTTCAAGGGAGACCTGCTCAAGTAATAATAATAGCTTGGATTTATATAGCGCCTTTCAAGGGACCCAAGGTTGCTTTACAAGTAATAGGGCAAAAAACAAACATAACAAAAGTCAGACAGGCAAAACAACAGATCGATTTAGGGGCCGAAAGCCTTGGCAAACAGATGGGACTTGAGGGCCCTTTTTGAAGGCGTTGAGTGTGGGGATGTTGCGAATCTCCGCAGGCAGAGCATTCCAGAGGGTGGGGGCTGCCACACTGAAGGCTCTGTCCCCGAAGGTTCGCAGTTTGGTGCGGGGGGTGGTAAGCAGGCCAGAGTCTGAGGACCGCAGGTTCCGGGGTGGGGCATGTGGGTGAAGGATGTCCGATAGGTACTGGGGGGCAAGGGCATGGAGGGACTTGTAGGTGAGGAGGAGGACTTTGTAGGATATGCGGGACTTGACCAGCAACCAGTGTAGGTGGATGAGGGTGGGAGTGATGTGCTGCCAGGGCTTTGTGTGCATCAGTACCCTAGCAGCACAGTTTTGGACATACTGGAGCCTGTCCGGGGTTTTGTTGGGAACCCCGAACAGGACACCATTGCAGTAGTCCAAGTGGGTGGTGACAAAAGCATGCACTAGGGTTTCGGCAACCGACTCCGAGAGACGGTCGGAGACTGGCAATGTTCCTTAGGTGGTAAAAGGCCGATTTGGTCACAGATTTGACGTGGGAATGGAAGGAAAGGGTGGAGTCGAGGATGACACCCAGGTTGCGGGCTTCAGGAGATGGGGAGATGGAGCAGCCCCCGACCTCGAGGACGAAGTCACCAACCTTCTGGAGCAGGGCCTTGGGTGCCACAACCATGAGCTCTGTTTTATTGCTGTTCAGCTTAAGATAGTTGGAAGACATCCATGTTTTGATGTCATGCAGGCAGTTGATGAGAGACTGAGGGGGGAGCTGGGAGGATGGAGTGGTGCTGAGATACAGTTGGGTATCATCAGCGTAGCAGTGGAAATTGAGTCCATGATGGTGGCTGATCTGGCCGAGGGGGAGCATGTAAATGGTGAACAGGAGGGGGCCAAGCACAGAGCCCTGGGGTACACCGTGGTGGACTGGGGGTCAGTGGCGGCCGGCCCATAGGGGCGCTAGGGGCCCCCCCCTCTTCCCACATTAAAAAATAAATAAATAAATACTTTTAAAAAATATTTTTTATTTTTAATAAACAAGGTAAATATTATGTAGTTGGTATCAGTAAAATGTATAATCTACAATAACATCTCGTTTAAAATTGTGTTACGACGTCTAAAGTTACTGATAAGTCACATGTTTCCTGCCTGGCCTTGCCCTTGTATCATTACCCTCTCTCGTCTGGGTGCTATGCACAGCGCCCAGACGAGAGTGCAGCAGAAGCCAACTGTTGCTATCTTTAAACTATGCCGCCAAAACATAATTTCAGCCAATCAGCGTCGTCAAATCTGATGGTCATAGGGCGCCTACGTCAGCGCCCGGTGCAGTCTGTGAGTTGTTTGTTTGGACTCGTATCCACGGAGACAAAGCAGGAAGCTGTCATTCACTCTGGAAGCTATCATTAGCAGCTAATGAAAACTCAGTTTTTGACATAAAAATGGAATTATGGATTATCAATACTTTTTCAAAGTGACAGAAACATTGGATTAACCTATGGATTAACCTTTTGCCGTGTTTTTCTCGTTTTTGATCAGAATAACAGCAAAGGTGAGCATATCTCTGTTTTGCTACCTAAAGCTACATCGTGTGAGGTCTGTATTTGCTTCCCCTGTCGCGAGTTCTGATCGCTCAGTGATGATATATATTTCTAGAATCTGTAGAATCTCAGTTTGTTAGCTAAACTTGTTTGTGCAAATCCGATAAGTGTATCGAGTGATTTATACCTAGAGTGCGTTAGCATTTTTTCGCTCAGGGCTCATTTAGACGCTTCTTGTGAGACTTGTGTTTTGTTTCGGTAAACATGGTTCATATCATCAGTTAGCTGAGTTTCTTCCCGTTAAATGAGTAGGACACATGAATAGTTTATTACATTTTAAGAAGCCCTGAGACACAGTTTCGTGAGAAAAAAAACGGGGGAAAAAAAGCCCCTTAACATGTTAAATGGGAATTCAATCATTTTAAGTAATTTGAGTGTTCCCAAAGCCCCGGTGTTTGCAGTTTGTGTGGGCCTACTGTACTGTTGCACAGTTTATACTCTAGAAACTATGTCCAGGACAAGGTGTTTGGAAGTTCTGGAAGATTCATAGCTAACCACACGGAAGATAATGGAGGTATTGATCAGTCTTCTCATATTTTTAAGCCTCAATTTGTCCTTCCCCCCCCCCCCCCTAACATCACCAGAAGAAGAATTTTAAGGGGTCTTTTCTTAATTTGTTTTACCGGGGGAGCATCCCTCCGGACCCCCCTGGTATTGTTTGGTCACCATTTCCACAGCCCCACCTCAAATATTTTCCACCAGCCGCCACTGCCGGGGGTGAGTTTGAGCCACTGATGGAGACAAACTGTTTCCTGTTGTGGAGGTAGGATGTCAACCAGGACAGCGCTGTGCCAGTGACACCTAGGAGGTCTGAGAGGCGGGTGAGGAGGATGTTGTGAGAGATAGTGTCAAACGCTGCAGAGAGGTCCAGGAGGATGAGGATGCTGAGGCGGCCAGAGTCAGCAGCAATGAGGAGATCGTTGGTGATCTTGATGAGGGCGGTCTCAGTGCTGTGTTGTTGTCTGAAGCTGGATTGGAAGGGCTCATAGAGCTCATGCTTGGACATGTGGAGATGGAGTTGGCCGGTGACCACTCTTTCCAGAGTAGGTTCCACATAAAACATAAAAACATAAACAGAACAACAAAAAGGACATCATACAGCATCATTACAGGGATTTACAATTTACATATCCACATGAACAGGTACCAACAGCTTCCGATTGAGTAGCATCCAACCGAGCTTTAAAAACATTTAGTGGCACCAGATTGCTCAGTTTCCATTTCAATTGCAGACTATTCCAAGACAGTGGAGCATACAAGTTACAGAAACATAATGTGAAAACTTGAAACTTCCAATTGATTCTGACCTCTACAATGGGAAACAAGGGGTCAAATTTATTATAATAGCTTTAAAGGAAATTATGCACATTTTTGGTGCGGTGTATTTCACATTTTTTTTAATTATTAATGACATTGGATAATTACAATTGCACTAATTAAAAGGTAACTATCTGACTATTTAGCCACATAATCGAGATAATTCTATGTGTTTGTTTCTGCAAGCAACTCATTCCACATGTGTACAGTGCAGATTTAAACTTAATTTATTTCACCTCGGGCAGAGCAACAAGCTGAAAACACACATTTAACATATCATTACCATATTTGTATTAACTTTATATAATTATTTATCGAGACGGGTAATCTCATTAAGATCAGCATTTATTTTCAAGAAAGACCTGTATAAATACATACAATCTTACACTAACAGATCATTCACATTACAATTTCCATAAGTGCAAGTGAGATATGACTAACATTAGCTTCCATTTGTATCGACAAAACATATCTATCTCCTAATATGCTGCTCTACTTTGTTCAACAGAGTTAGCATTTTAGCACTAACAGTTCCCTCGTCTCAAAGTGAACAGTATTTTGAACGTGTTTGTGTTATGTGGTTAACACAACCTTAAGAGATTTGCCAGTTTTGTTCTACGACATAAAATATGTCAGTAAATACCTCACGCACGAATGTCCGAAGCTTCTATGTGTCATAAAACGGTAACAAATGAGTAAATAAACTACTAAACATCATCACGCAAAACATTATCCGCCTTTAGCTTAGCAGCAGTGATGCGCAGTCAAGCAACCGTGATGTATTTCGTAATAGCATTAAGTTAGCTTTTTATTTCTGACGATTGCATTGCTTTAAAAACCACAAAGTGTTATTTTATTATCGTGCTGACTAAATCGTTTTTTAAGTATGTTTGCCACAGAGCTTATACCCTTCAATACAGTTGCAAGAAAAAGTATGTGAACCCTTTGGAATTACCTGGATTTCTGCATAAATTGGTCATAAAATGTGTTCTGATCTTCATCTAAGTCACAACAATAGACAAACACAGTCTGCTTAAACTAATACCACACAAACAATTATATGTTTTCATGTTTTTATTGAACACACCATGTAAACATTCACAGTGCAGGGTGGAAAAAGTATGTGAACCCCGAGGCTAAAGACTTCTCCAAGAGCTAATTGGAGTCAGGAGTCAGACAACCTGGAGTCCAATCAATGAGACGAGATTGGAGGTGTTGGTTAAAGCTGCACTGCCCTATAAAAAATACACACCAGTTTTGATTTTGCTATTCTTAAGAAGCATTTCCAGATGTGAACCATGCCTCGCACAAAAGAGCTCTCAGATTTAGAATTGTTGACTTGCATAAAGCTGGACAGGGTTACAAAAGTATCTCTAAAGCCTTGATGTTCATCAGTCCACGGTAAGACACATTGTCTATAAATGGAGAAAGTTCAGCACTGTTGCTACTCTCCCTAGGAGTGGCCGTCCTGTAAAGATGACTGAAAGAGCACAGCGCAGAATGCTCAATGAGGTGAAGAAGAATCCTAGAGTGTCAGCTCGAGACTTAAAGAAATCTCTGGCACATGCTAACATCTCTGTTGACGTAAAACATTGAACAAGAATGGAGTTCATGGGAGGACACCACGGAGGAAGCCACTGCTGTCCAGAAAAAACATTTCTGCACGTTTGAAGTTTGCAAAAGAGCACCTGGATGTTCCACAGCACTACTGACAAAATATTCTGTGGACAGATGAAACCAAGGCTGAGTTGTTTGGAAGGAACACACAACGCTATGTGTGGAGAATCCAAAGGGTTCACATACTTTTTCTTGCAACTGTATATAAAAATCCAATGGAGAAATTATATTGTTTTTTGTCGAAGGAGCCCTTGCAATGCTAACTTCGGGTTACCCTACACAAATAAGGTCATCACTGCACCACTCAATAACTGTATGTATAAGAATATTAGCTTAATGTTGTCAGAAAACTAAAACAATTAGCTAAAATACTTTTATAGTTTAAGTGAATAACAATCATATTTGCGTCAGTCACTATTTGCAACCCCTTTTACATTGACATGCTGTAATTTCTCCCATTTTTAACATGAACAAATGCATATTTAGACCATATTTCGATGTTTAATGTTACTGCTCTATTTGCTCTCAAAGGGTCAAAGGTCTAATTTGAAGATGTGAGAATGAAGCGCAACATGAATGTTATGGCCTTTGGAAGGCTTTGATGTGCTCTGTGCAAGCACTGAACACCGCCTTTGTGCTGGCTCAGTGCCTTGTGTTTGTGATATCTTGCACCCTGTCCTCGGCTTTGGTCAGCTTGTCTCTCCGGTGCTAATCCCTTGCGCTCTCATGCAGGAGGTTGATGTTATACCAGCTAAACCTGCCAGATTTCGCCCAGAACAGCCTCTTTTGGATTACAGTTCCCTAGCTGCAGCTGTGTGTGTGTGGGTGTGAGGCCGGTTAGACATTGCTATCTCAGCTCTATTTGCCTTTGCCCCCGTTCATGTAGGTAATGAGGACTATTTAACAGCTCTACAGCGCACTCTGTGTGAGGTTGTGCAGTGTGCTTTCTCGATGCCAGTAAATTAATGGCTAATCTCTCTAAATCAAACAATGGGAAGGAAGAGAGGGAGCTACTCATCAGCCGGAGATCAGAGCACGATTTAAGCGCTGACACTGCTCAGCGGAATTAGATCTTCACCACACACACACACACACACCACACACCACACACACATACCATGTATACATCACTTCAGGGGACATTACATTGACTTACATGCATTTCCTGGAGACTTATCCTAACCTTAACCATAACCACACATGCCTAACCCTAACCCTTACCCTTACCCTAATCCTAAACCTAACCAAGTCTTCACCCTAAATTAATGATTCCCCTCATGGGGACCTCCAATTTGTCCCCATAAGGGAGGCGAGTCCCCACACGTGACTGTGTAAACAGATTTAGGTCCCCACAAGTATAGTAATGCTAGGCCAGCCACACACACACACACACACACACACACACACACACACACACACACACATGTAAAGTAAATTAGCACACACAATAGAAGCTATAAACCCCACAATGCTATTTAGTGTTGTCTGAGTCAAGCCTTTGTCAAGTCCAGCTTTCCATTTTACTGCACAGAGCTTTCTACTAGTCGAATCACTGCAGGAGGGATCATTCTGCCTGCAGCTGCTTCGTCTAATAACAGAAAGGGTGAGTAGGGGAGAATGGAAGTGTGTAGGGGAGAGAGGGGACTGTTTAGCCAGTGGTAATTAAGTTTGGACAGGGTTCTCCAGGGAACCATTATGGAAGTCTTATCTGCTAATAAGAAAAAGAAGACACTGTAATTACAGTTCTATATGGAGTACAGGAGAGATGCAGAGAGAGCAGACAGGACTGAAATATTACTCATTTACACTTTACCCTGCTTTGTGTCCAGTGCTTTTAGAGTCAGGAGCAAAATGGATTGTGGTTTAAAGCCAAAACAAATGTTTTTAGAAGATGTCTGGGTAAGTCATCACATGTCAGTTGGTCCCCAGCAGATATCATACTACGGGAAATCAAGTGTATTATGGTTAACACAAATATAATCCCTCACTTTCATCTTGCAGTATTTGGTTTGGTTTGCCTATAGGTTTTGCAATATCTCTGAGAGATCTGCCCCCACCTCAATACTATGAAAGCGAGAAACATTTAGCCTAGTTTATGAAGGAAAATTTTACAGTGTATAAATAATAAAAATTTGAAATGGTAAATCATTTCAAATTTGGAGCAATACATATGGTCTAATGCAGGTGTTGGCAACAGGCGGACCGCGGTCCGGATCCGGACTGTTGAGATCTCCATATCAAGTGAATACTTCAAACGAAAGTTAATTATAAATCAAATATGATCAATCATATTCTTGTATAAACCCATAAGGAGAATGCTTCTTGATGGTTTTTGAATATGTATGTATGCTTACAATTTTATTTGTTGCTGTTTTGATAACTTTGGCGTTTTAAAAAGAGGGTGTTGAGATCTCCATATCAGGTTGAATAATTAAAACGAAAGTTAGTTATAATCAAATATAATCAATTATATTCTTGTATAAACCACAATCATATTTTAGGTTTTTCTATATTTACAGTATAAACAAAACCCAAGTGGTTTGTTAAATTGAGTGTAAGGCCTATAATGATTTATGGGTGTCACTGAGAAGGCAGTTTCTTCCCTCTCCCCTCACAGCAGTACACAGGGAGGGGGGCTCCGGACTTAAGGAGAAATACATCGAGGCCTCAAAAAGGTGGTTATGTCATAGCCGAGAATAATATTTTGCAAGTCCTACAGGGGTCATATCCTTTTTACACAAACATGGGAAAGTGTGTCTTATGCCATAGCCAATAGAATATGTCTGGTCATGTCCAGTCCTGTACATCAGAGGCCATGCCCAGTTTTCCACAAATATGGGTGTGGAGGAAGTGTTTTTGGGGGTTTTCTATCCGGTTTTCGAGCATAAAGACACTGGCTGAGAGGGAACAAGCTGAGAGAGAGGGGGGGGGGGGGGGTTCTCCTGGTATACTCTCTCCCGGTAAAAGCTCTGTCCCTCAGAGCTGGGTTAATAGCTCTCGGTAAGGTTCTCTCAGACTTGGTAATTTCTTGGTTGAATACTGAGTGAATTTCTTTGTGAAATGAGTGGAATGAATTGATGTTTGTTGAAAGTTAGTACCCTGCCACCTGTGAGGACGGGTCCTCGAATTCATGCGGGACTAGTTGAAGTATACGAATGTGAATTGTGGAATGAATTGATGTTTGTTGAAAGTTAGTACCCTGCCACCTGTGAGGACGGGTCCTCCGAATTCATGCGGGACTAGTATATGAATGTCGAAATGAGAAAATTAACTGTTTTGGTGGATGAAAGTTTGAATGTGCTTTTATTATCACCAATCTTTTCTGGGGAAATGCCTCTAAATTCTATAGGGAGATTAAAAATCACAAACTGAATTGGGCAGTTGAAATGACAATTTTGGTAATAAATGTAAAACTCTGAATTAAAGTTTCATATTAGAACATGATCACAACATGATATGTTTTGTAGGATTATAATGTTGTAAAGAGAGAAGGTAAAAACCCTGTATTAGTTTGGACCTATTTTTCTTCAAATAAACTGATCCCACCTTTTGGATTGGGACAACTTAAAATACATCTGCGCTCTCCTGCTTCAAAGATAAGATTGCACCCTGCCACACTCACACTTAGGTAGGGGCCACATCTCATTTACTGATATCAAAATCCTTCGGGATCGTTTAAACAGATTTAGCGGGTCGTATGAATTGAAACAGCAGTTAATTGAACCTGGTTCTTCAGGGAGTTAATAGAGGTGAGATCTTGCTGACGTTGGTGGATCTGAGCCAACCAGTAAACTTACATAGACTCAATAACTTCGGTCAGGTCATTAGTAGGTCTGAGTAATTTCCCGGAATAAATTATCAGCCCTCACCGACTCTTAAAGGTGACCTATCATGCTATATTTAAATGATATAGTGTATGACCATACCTATATAAGGTATATTTATACATTTTATTTTTCAAAATACCAAACAGATCATTTTTTAGCCATGCCTCGTTTCGCTCATTTTCGCTTTATTCCAAACCTGCCTATGAAAATTCTGAGCAGCAGCTGACCACGCCCCCAGCAGAAGAGCCGGCGAGAGTCACGTTACCATGCTTGCTGTGATTACGAGTGTGGAATACACATGTCATCTCAGAGCAATGCATGTGTTCAAGCATATTATCAATTTGATCCAGAAACTGAAGCAGCGGAGGTTTTGGTGGAGGTGCAAACATCTCGGTTGCAGCAGGACGTTTCTGAATGGTTAGTTGACAAGCTGTTGTCCCTATTTATTTTACTCTGTTACGATGCTTGCTACTTATTCCATTCATATTTTGGCTAATTAGCAAGAATGCAATGTGTACAGTTTGTAACTTAGAGTTTGTAACGCAAACACAGCGATACATATATATATTTATAAAGGGAGACATTCATATTTTCAGCATATATACAATGGCCTCATTGCGTTTAATAGTTTACAGTCCTTTTCTTCCAACATCGTGCAACAACCGTTGAAAAGTTCAATAACTTAGGGTGATAAAAGTATAACTCCAACACCTCAGTTGTCAGCATTATGTGTTTCATGTGTTTTAAAAGCTCAGTTATTGACTTCTTTCTAAAGGGGTACATGTGCAACTTGCGCCACGATGCCTTCTGAACCGGAGCATGTGCTGCATGGAGATGCCACACGTAACATTAGCTTCACTAAGTTGTCTGTTTAGAGAATACATTTTACACATGTCATTCAATATATGTTTATCACACTAGGTGTAAAGACGGATGCAGGAACATGAGGACTCTGTAACCTGTGTGGTGGACCATCCTGGATTTGGTTTTGACTGAAATTGTAAAACGAATGCTAATATTGTTCATGGAAATAAATACTGGTGTATATGGCTTTATGCAATCTTTCATTCTGTCATTGTACATGTACTATTATATACTACACAGCAATGGCATAACACACCCATGTGTACGACAACAAGTCCACACACAAAACTTATGCTTTTGAAATCAGAATATTCTTTACCCATCCAAACATGAATAATCACGACACATTTGATATCAATTCGGAACTTTATTGTCAAAATCAACGGTTATTTGAATCAGGATCAGAGTGGTGATTCCGGCCTGCGTTGTCCTCTGATCCGTGAAATGTCTATGTTGGGTTCAGACAGCAGCCAAATTGAACCGTGTAGCATACCCGGCGATGACCTCCTCCCTGTCAGGTTGCTCATAATGGTGCAGGGTCCACAAAGACTTGGTCGAAGATGAGGTCCATCAAGTTGGCCACGTAGCCTGTGCAATGTTAAAAAAAGCACAACAAAAAAAGTGGTTTAGATTAGTATGCATGTCGTCAACAACAACATACCAGGGCTTTAGCTCCGTTTTACTTGTGGTGTGTGTCCCCTCGCATACATACATACAGTGTTGTATCCTAACACACCCCCATTTATATTCATGTGCGCAAACAAGTAAACATGCAAAAGCTTTTCCATATAACGCTGCAAAAAACGGCATGTCTCATTAGCTTAGCGTAGCGTAGCTTAGCGTAGCTTAGCTTACAGATCGATGATATATGATCGTTCTTACAGACTACAATCACAAAAGCTTTTACATAACGCTGGAAAAAACGGCACTTACCTCCAGAAGATTACGTTTGTTATTATAACTTACTCAATATGATTTTTTAGAGGATACAAAATACTAATACATAGGAGAATAAATACTTGTGTTATCGGCTAGGCTAGGCGTGGCTTTACAGCCTTCACACAGATCGCCATTACGGCAGTCTGAACATGTTCGCAAATGCCTGATAATTAAAATAAAAGACAAAGCAAAGACTGCGGAGCGTACAAAATAAAATGTTACAAGAACATATAAACACCTAACCGATTACTAGTTGGGGTTGAGGCGACATTGATACGGCGAAGCTACATGCTACATGCTACATACTACAAGCTAGAGATAGCTTTATCAGGAAAAACACCGCTAAATAAAAACTTACAGCTTCAGAATTGGATGTGTCCTCACTGGCCTGGTCCCGGATGGTTGGTATTGATCCCGGGTGTAGCATTAGTTTGGAGGCATATCCGTGTTGGACTTGAGAGAAGTTCATAAACATGTCCGTGGTAAAATGTTTGGAACACACACACAGAAATCTGCCGGGGTCCTCTGGCACATGTCCCTTGAAAATGAAGTCTAGCCACAGATTATTTTCTTTTTGCACTGATGGCATTGCATGCAGTCCCCTGTTCCGAGTCTTGCAGCCAACAACAGCACAACGTTTAACTGGCTTAGACATCCTAGCAAGAGCAGGCAGAAACACAGATGTGACTGGGGTAGCCTGCCGATAGCCTATATGCGAATGAGAGGTTTGGCAATGCACGTGGCCGTGGCTCATTCCCCTGATAGGTGGAGAGTTGACCAATAAGCGGAGTACGCATTTGTGACGTAGAAAAGTGTCGGAATGTGGATCCATTTTTTTCAGATCCGTTGCAGCCCCTTTTTTAGAGATTTGGCGAAGGAGGAAAATAGAGAGGGTTGTGTTTTCTGACACTTGGCGAGTTCCCTGGAACACCGGGGACACATAATCATGTATAAAAGACGTACAAAGGTGCATTTTGCATGATAGGTGCCCTTTAAAGGACCCAGACGCCGACCTATACGGACCCGGACCTATAATCAATACATTAATAAGGGATTTCAATTTTGACCAGGCGATTCTATTTTAACCGCTGCCGACAGGGGGCGAAAGAGACGAGTGAGCGATACAGGGAGAGAAACACAGAAGAAGAGATGAGAGCGTGGCAGAGAGAAGCGGAGAGGAAAGTGTGAAGAGGATAATTAGCGATACAGGGAGAGAAGCGGAGAGGAGAGTGAACAGGCATGTTAGCGGCAGACAGGGAGAGACAAATAATTACACATGGCGCTCTCCAAGAAGAGGAAAGTGGACAGTGAGAACAGACTTTTTAACCCTGAGTGGACGGACTCATTCATGTTCATCCTGCCCACTGGGAGCACAGAACCAGTGTGTCTCATTTGTTCAGAGACCGTGGCGCTCATTAAAAGTGCCAAAGTGTTTGACCAAACATTCCCTCTCAAGTCAGAACTGAGGTCACAACAAATAAGCAGTCTCAGAGCCCACTATGATCAGTCCACCAGGATCAAAATTAAAACTAAATATCGTTCCAGGGCAGGCTAACCGAGGCTAACCAATGAGCACCTGCATGTGTGTATGAGAAATGGCCCTGAAACCATTTCAGCCCACATTTCTGACCCTAACTCCTGGCAGGACAAGCTCGAGCTCAATTCTCGCACTGAATAAAACAAAGTGAGTGAGGGACTGCAATATAAGAGGGAAAGAAAGAGAAACTTTAAAACTGTTCAATTGTTATGATGTGTAAAGACTGATATTGTTCTATAATCGTCTGAAACTGTTAGGTCATGATGTGAAACGGTTAGCAAAGAAAAAGGGAAACTCAAGCTGCTGCTACACTTTATTTTATTTATCTAAAATTAAGCACTTTTAAGATGCACATATTTTCAAAAGCTATTTTATTTATTTTCTCCTATTTTATTTTTAAACGCAGCCCGAGAGGAACATTACACATATCCACAGTATTTTACTGTATATCTGTATAGTTCAATGTTAATTGACAATAAATGTTGTTGTTTTTGAATTGTACTTTCTTTATTTGATTCGCCGCATTCACACCGCAGGACTTTCCCTGGTACTTTGGTTCTTTAGTTCCGTTAGTACCAATAATGTCGCGTTCACACCGCCGGGACTACTCAGTGCTGGTAACTCTTTTGGCCATTTTCAGTCCCTGCTAGAGAGGTGGTACGAACCTAGTGATAAAAGAGTGCCAATTTCTATTCTATTTCTATTGGCTGGGCGAATTGCAAACCACGCCCCGTTAGACTCTGAATTTTTTTTGGTAGGCAGTAATTTTTTTCCTCGCTACAAAACCACATCCACACCTGAGCGAGTAGTTTTTTTGTACTTTAAAGCAGTTATGACCACACGTACTACAACACCGGAGCGGTGGAATGATGAAGAAGTGTCGGCACTTCTGGCAATTTACTCTGAGGACGGGATGCAGCAGCTTCTACAGAAAGCAGTTCCCAACTCCAAATGTTTTGAGCGATGTTCGCAAAAGCTACTTGAGCTGGGAATCGTGCACAGTGCACACGGATGCCGGGTAAAAATAATGAAACTCAGGCAGGACTAAAAAAAAAAACTAGAAAATGCATTTCCTGCAGAAAATGCGTGCGAATGCTGTAAACTGTGAACATTTATGGCTGAATTTAGCTGAAAATGCAGAAAAAGCTGAATGTGTTATTAACTTAATGGTAGCTGCTTTTAGCTACACAAATGCAGAAAAAGCTTAATATTTAAAAGAAAAGGTTTAAAAAAAGGTATACACAACATGTATAGCCTTGATGTCCTGAAATAGCTGAATAATGTAATAGTTGAATGGGTTCTGCAGCTGAAAATAGGCTGAAGGAGTTAAATATCAGATGTATGTAGTAGTGAATGAATTTGTATTAAGATGAGAAAAGAAAGTAAAAAGGCTTGGGAAACTTTTGAACTAACTTGATGGTGAATGATCTGTCGCCATGGCAACGGCATTTGATGACATCCCATAATACATTTAGATGTGTTGATGGCTGCATTGTTACCAAACCTGTGAAGTTTTGGGCCATTTCGAGTATTTTCACTGAAGTTATGAGAAAACCGTGTTTCATGGTGAGCATTGTGTTGCCATGGCAACGGCATTTGAAGAAATCTCAAAACTGTCACGTAGATGTCTTCACGGCTGGACTGTTAGCACACATGTGAAGTTTGAGCACTCTTTGAACATTTGCATAGGAGTTATTGTGACATCATATTTTATGGCGAGGGATGCGTTGCCATGGAAAGGGCATATGGTGAGATCTCAGATTTGGCGTACAGCTCTTGAGGCATGGACCGGTGATATACAAGTGAAGATTGGGGGACGATTGGACAGTGTCGATTGGACTTACAGCCTCATCGTGTTTCATGGCGAGTGGTCTGTCGCCATGGCAACGAAATTTGATGACACCCCATACTACACTTAGATGCATTGATGGCTGCATCGTTATCAAACCTGTGCAGTTCAGGGCTGTTTGGAGTATTTTCACTGAAGCTATGAGAAAACCGTGTTTCAAGGCGAGCATTGTGTTGCCATGGCAACGGCATTTGAAGAAATCTCAAAACTGTCCAGAAGATGTCTTCACAGCTGGACTGTTGAAGTCTGCTGCATGTCAGTTGGAGTGATGACATCATCGTGTTACATTACACAGGTGTTTATAGTTGAGCTAACAACCTCTGTAGACATCACAGGTTTCCATTGTTCTGAATGAGAGATAAACCTCTTACATGTGAAAGTTTTGTGGAAGAACCGTAACAGATATCTGTGAAATTTCAAAACGTGAAGCATGTCAAGGAAGTTGAGTATCTGAAGTGTAATTTTTGTGTAGTTTCGGGTTAATAATGTGGCCTTTTTGGCAGTTTAACTAAAGGTGTGCGGCTGCTACCGTGAGGAAATATCTGACTGAAATTACAATGGGCTTCAATGGAGGAATGTTGAATGTTTTTGTCACTTCATGCCCTCAAGAGGCATTTTGTTTAATTTTTTTTCTTATTTTTTTTTTTTTTTTCAACCTAGGAGAGGTTTTCCTACGTTTTCCATGAAAAAATATGTCTGAGGAGTGTAGGGTTTGGGAATTATGGCAAGTTTAAAACATTTATGGGGGAGAATTTCGAGCTGTCCTGCACTCTGTTTTGAGATCAAAGCACTCTAGACTTAACGAGCTGCTCCATCCACTCTAATGTTAAAATCTGAAAAAGGCCTCTCTACCAAGCTCCAAACTAAATTCAATATCTCAAAAAGTTGAAAAGATATCAAAGATATTTTATACAAGTTTTATAGCTGAAGGTATTGTGATCATTTGAAAGTTGGAATGAAGTGTCTGGCTGAAATTATGTGGAAGGAGAAGCATTTGGCGCAAAGTGTAGGAAAACCGGATTTGAAGGCATCTCCCATTGACTTCAATGTTAAAAAAATAGTTTAAAAAGCTGAATATTTTGAAAAGCATGAAATATTTTGAAAAAGTTGAAGGTTTGCCATCAATTGCTGAAAAGGCTGAATAGTTTAATATTTGAACGGTTTCTGTAGCTGAAAGTAAGCTGAAGTTATGGAGAGCTAAAGTATTTGCTGATTTGAAGGCTCTTCCTATTGACTTCAATGTTAAAAAAAGAGTTTAAAAAGCTGAATATTTCAAAATGTATGAAATATTTTTAAAAAGTTGAAGGTTTCCCATCGATTCCGAACAGGCTGAATAGTTTAATATTTGAATAGTTTCTGTAGCTGAAAACAAGCTGAAGTTATGGAGAGCCAAATTATTGGCTGAAATAATACTAATAACTAGAAAATGCATTTCCTGCAGAAAATGCGTGCAAATGCTGTAAACTGTGAACATTTATGGCTGAATTTAGCTGAAAATGCAGAAAAAGCTGAATGTGTTATTAGCTGAATGGTAGCTGCTTTTAGCTACAAAAATGCAGAAAAAGCTTAATATTTCAAAGAAAAGGTTTAAAAAAAGGTAGAAACAACAACATGTATAGCCTTGATGTCCTGAAATAGCTGAATAATGTAATAGTTGAATGGTTTCTACAGCTGAAGAAGGAGTTAAATATCAGATGTAAGTAGTAGTGAATGAATTTGTATTAAGATGAGAAAAGAATGTAAAAAGGCTTGGGAAAGCAGCAGAATATTTTGACTGTAAACTTTTGAACTAACTTGATGGTGAATTATCTGTCGCCATGGCAATGGCATTTGATGACACCCCATAATACGCTTAGATGTGTTGATGGCTGCATCTTTACCAAACCTGTGAAGTTTTGGGCCATTTTGTGTATTTTCACTGAAGTTATGAGAAAACCGTGTTTCATGGTGAGCATTGTGTTGCCATGGCAACGGCATTTGAAGAAATCTCAAAACTGTCCCGTAGATGTCTTCATGGCTGGACTGTTAGCACACATGAGCACTCTTTGAACATTTGCATAGGAGTTATAGTGACATCATATTTTA